>JAPQRP010000002.1:31477442-31507383 GCA_037367295.1 Apogon hyalosoma
TCAAAATGATTGAACGGTGATATGTCTATCAAACTCAACTGCCATTTGTCCCTCCCCCCTCTGTGTGTACCCCTCTTCGTGCATGAATCGCTCGTCCTCAGAGGCTTGGAGCCCTGGTACAGGAAACGAAGCCAAAGCTTGGCTAGTTATATTAGCAATATTAGGATGTAAAGTTCACCGTAAAACTGTTTTGTCACCAACATAAATCACTAGGAAATGTAACGTTAGTAAGATAGGTATGAACTGGGGCTGTTCTGTAAGAGCGGGGGTGTTGGAGGAGACTGAATGAGGTATGCATGGATCAGAGCCAGAGCCCGAACTGGAGCCGGGCGAATTGTTGCTGTGCAGCGCTCATGAATCCTCAGGAACAAGCATTGCGCGTGCCAGTATTCTGGAGGCGTGGCTTCGGGGGATGTCTGAAGAAAGGGGTCTGGACTTTTGAATTGTGTATTTTCAAAATGTAGCTTGCTCGAACCGTTCTAAGATCTCGTACCCCACCTTTAAGCTGTAATATGTCATTCATTCATTTTCTGAACCTGCTATATCCTCATTAGTGGCTGAAGCCTATCCCGAATACTTATGGGTGAAGGTGGGGTACACCCTGGACATGTCACCAGTTCATCACAGGGCTGACATATAGAGACAAATAGCCACTCTCACATTCACACCTATAGGCAATTTAGATTAACTGATTAACCTATCAGTGCATGTCTTTGGATGGTGAGAGGAAGCCAGAGTACCTGGAGAGAACCCACACAGAACATGTAAACTCCACACAGAAAGGTCCCACCCCCATTGACTGGTGTTGGGTGGAATTGAACCCAGGACCTTCTTGCTATCCACTGCACCACTTTGACACCCACATCAAAATCAGTGCAGTGAAAAAAACCCTCTATTACTTGGAAATACAACACCAGGTGAATACTGAGGCTCAAGTATGAGACCCATAATATTTTAAATGGCGCTTTACTTTGATAGGAGCAAAATTAGAGCAGGACCAGATTAACTGTAAACTGCTGAGGGGGACGATGCTCCCCAACGTGGGTCCAGATGAGGCTCCCTCACCCCTTGGCAGTGGAGGTAGTCGACAGTCTTGGTGATGGTGAAGAGCACGGCGCTGGCCTCCCTCTCAGAGAAAAACTTCTGCCGGAGGATTTTGTCCAGCAGCTCCCCTCCCTTCATCAGCTCCGTCACCACGTAAACATACCTGCCCTCATCATACACCTGGATCACATGCAGACACGGAGACAACACCGGTAAGTACGCACGCAAAAACTTTAAGCCTTCACAATCATTTCATGCACACAAATGCTACCTACGTCTTTCAGAGTGATGATGTTCGGATGCTGCCCGTATCGCATCAGGATTTCAATCTCTTCAGATGGATCCCGCTTACTTTTGTCTATAATCTGAGAAAATATGAAACACAGATAGTGATTAGAGTTAGAAAAGAGGCTGTCCTGGATTAGTCAAAACAAACCAACAAAAAACACAAACTAAATCTATTATTGATACTAACAGCTGTAGTAGTAGTATATTCACTGGCAGTACTTGTATTTGGAATAGTAGTATTAACAGTTTTGTGTATTTGTACTAGTTATTGGTAGTCATACTAGTAACAGCAGTTCTAGTTTTTAACAGTTATAGTTCAATTTGCTGTGCATCCATGTATCCCCCCCTCCCCCAATCTCTCTCTCACTTCCTTTAACCCTCTCTCATTAAAGGAGTGATTTTTACTTTTTTAAATAGAATTATGCATTTTCAAACATTTCCCTGTGGTCTACATAAACTGTAAATGCTATGCTTGGGTCTGAATTCTTCATAAATTCAACTCCACAGGTCCATCTTCAACCCTATTTCTGGCTGACACAAAAAAGGTCGTTTTGAGCGCTGGCTCTTTAAATGCACATGAGCCCCTTCAGGCCCCGCCCCCTCCAGGAGGCTGTTGATGTGCTGCTCTGTCCCATTCAACCACTTGTGTTTGTTAAAACAATCAACAACTGAACATTTTAGGTAATCAGCTTGGAGTTTGGACATATTTTCAGTATGGGCTACAACCGCTGCTGTTGACAAACAATTATGTCGTACTCGGAGAAATGTTTGTCTGAAGTCTTGACCTTATATGTGCAAATGTCGTGATGTAACTTGTTATAGACATAAAAAATTAAGCAGGAATTAAAACAGGTTGTAGAAAGTCGCTTGATTTTTGCCAAAATTTATATAAAGATAGCTTTGCAGCACCTGGAGGGTTCAAATTCAAACTTTTTCAACTATTAGGGTCCAAATACACAAATAAATGAACCAAAGACTAATAAAAGTGGGTTTAGCAAAATATGACCTCTTTAACCCCAACTGGTCATGTCAGATGTCCATCCTCCAGTTTCAGGGTCTGGTCCTGGTTTCTGCCTGGAAAAAGGAAGTTTTTCCTTCTATTGTCACCAAGTGTTTGCTGCTCGAGGATTCTGTTGGTGTCCGTGAATTAGCTTAAGAGTCTGGTTTAAACCAGCTCTAAATGTAAAGTGTCATGAGAAAACTTTTGTTATGATGTCGTGCTATATAAATAAAATTTTGATTGATTGATTGAAAATAATAGAAGGCCCAAACAAAGCCCAGAGAAGTTGCTGTACCATAATAATGTTGTGGTGTGTACCAGTGCTGCCCTCTGCTGTCCGGTCAGTAGCACTGACCACATTAAACAGGATGACAGTTTCCACAAGGTTTATGTCAAAGTCTAGAAACCCTTTAAGAAAAAGAGCCGCTGGCTACAGTTTCCTAAGCCGAGACAAACCTCTCTTGTCTTGTAAGTATTTCAAACCCACAGTCCTGAGACCTAGTGAGCAAAGGTCACTTCCTCTGTTCATTCTGGTTTCTAGTGGCTCTAGACCCACATCCTTGTCCACACTAACATGAATACATTGTGTGGCATTTTTCTATAAGTTTCACCCTTTAATACAAACCCATAAATGGCATCTTAGGATCCAAAGTCTTCTTTGTACAGGCCTAGCACAACCTGTGGACCTCCAGTAATTTCTGCTAATGGTGAAGGTGTCTGTGATTCTATTCCTGTGTGGATCTTCTCTGTCTCCAATTCATAAAGTTAAAAATTCCACCACAAATAACCTACCCTATCTCTGTGATCTGAAGTCATTTAAAACACTTTTCTTTTCCTCTGTACATTTATTCTGCTTCAATTCTGTCTATAGAGAACGATGAAACTATGCACTAGTCATAAATGAATGTTTAATTGCATATTTGATCTGAATTCTGGAGGCACGTATCACGAAAGAGCATGAAGATTCTCGAAGATGAGATGAAGATAATGAGGAGGACATGCGGACAATATACAGTAAGGGACAGACAATATTTATTTTAATGCTGGTCAAATAACAGTGAGCCTTAATCAGAGTTCCTACAGGTTTCTACAAGTTAAATTTAAGACCTTTTTAAGACTATTTAGAACAGAATTTCATGTCCATTTCATGGCCATACTGGCAAAAATTTGTGACTCAGAATTTAGGAAAATGTATTTTATTTACTCCAACGCCATGAGTCATTTCTCACCGGGGGCTGCAAAGTTAGTGATAATTGGTTCCCATTTCAATATGAACTCTCAGGCTGGAACGGAGTCGACTGACGTTACTTTTTTGCAACTTTCCCAGACACATTTAAATACAATACAGCCAACAAGTTTATGGCAACATAAATTAAGACCTACCATATCAAATTTAATGCCTTTAAAGACTTTTTTTAAGGCATTAAATGCAGACTTATAAATTCAAGACTTTTGCCACTTTTTAAAACCCTATGGGAATCCTGCTTAATATCTGACCTAGGGACGAATGTCAGTAAATTGATGGAAAAAGCAGACTTTGGTTATCCTGACAATGTGTTTTATGACACACACATACACACACGGGGTTCATTTATAAATCACTGGATATCCTAAGGTAACACTAGTCCTGTTCAGTTTAGGGTGATGGTTTATATGTATCTGTGTGGGCATTTACAACGGTGACATTGCATCACATTTGTGCATTCTCACTGTTGCTTTGCGAAACAAACATTTACTACAAACATCAACAGCATTAGCTACTGGTTTAACAAGTTTACAATATAAAGGGGTCACATTTAGCTAAACCCCCTTTTATTAGTCTTTGGTTCATTTCTTTGTGTATTTGGACCCTAATAGTTCATACAGTTTGAATTTGAACCCTCCAGGTGCTGCAAAAATATCTTTATATTCATTTTGGCAAAAAACAAGTGGATTTCTACAACCCATTTTAATTCCTGCTTAATTTGTTGCGTCTATAACTAGTTACGTCACAACATTTGCACATATAAGGTCAAAACTTCTGATGAACATTTCTCCGAGTACAACATAATTGTTTATCAGCAGCAGTGGTTGTAGTAAAAACTAAAAATATGTCCAAACTTCAAGCAGATTACCTAAAATGTTCAGTTGTTGGTTGAACAGGACAGAGCAACACAGTCAACAACCAGGAGGGGGCAGGGCCTGAAGTGGTTCATTTGCATTTAAAGGGCTAGCGCTCAAAATGACCTTTCTGGTGTCATTACTCAGAAATAGGGTTGAAGATGGACCTGTGGAGTTGAATTAATTAAGAATTCAGACCCAAGCAGAGCATTTACAGTTTATGTAGACCACATTGAAATGTTTAAAATGCATAATTCCATTTAAAAAAGCAAAATACCACTCCTTTAACTTGACACAACTGCTCTACTTTATATACTGACAACACAATGTACATGTGCTAAGGACAGGGTCAGTATTAGTGTGTTAGTGTTTGCAGTTTGTGTCTATGGGGAAATGTTTTGTTATATGAAGGTCATGATGACAGAATTGTTTTGGGGAGAATATCTGAATGAGTGCAGACTAGGACTTAGTGTGTATTTTACAGTATCCTACCTTCACGCCAATGTAACACAATTCACAGTGGAATAATCTGCGTGTAGTTAACAATCATCATACCACACACTCCTACACTTTAGGTCACTGCTGCCCTTAATATGAGAAGTTGGTGTTTTTAACTGGTAGAGAAATCAGTGGGTAGAGTTTGCTCATCCCTCATGGTTCCCTGCTTACATGAGTTTGGCTCCAAAAGCTCCAGTCTGACTCCTCTGCCAATAAATGAGTGTGGTGAGCTTTTCACAGGTGTAACTGTGAGTAAGTGTGTGAGTAAGCAGCGGGGTGATGATGAAAACGAATGGCATTGCACAAAGAAAAACAAGCTTGTTTAATTGTGTTACTAAGGCTTCAGGACAGAGTGTTCAGCAGCGCTACCAAATTCTTTCTTCATATGCGTTCAAGTTGAACTCATCATTTTAGTCTGAGAAATCATCTTTGTGTTGATGCAGCATGTGGTTACCTTCACAGCGTAGTCCATGGCAGAGACTCGGTGTACACAGCGTTTGCAAATGGAGTAAGAGCCAACCCCGATGTCCTCCTGCAGCTCGTACAGATCAGAGAACTTGGCTGAGCCTCCATGCATCTGGAAAGGAAACACAACCAAACTATTACATCCTGTTAGGTGTACTGTACAAATATAAACACCCTCCAGTAACAGCAGCAGGTTGTTCTTCGCAGGCTATTTCTACACTTTAGTTTAGTCTAATGTGGCGTTCCAGCGTCACAATATCACTGCACAAATATGCCAGAGTCAACGTTCAAATGTTACTTTATCTTTAATCGGTCAAGCTGACACAAAAGCTTTTCTTTTGAGTACTAGGCAGAAATATGATCAAATTAACAAAAATCTGCTGGTGAGTGAGCAAGGAATGCAGCTAAAATGGAACATAAAATGAGCACCAGTGAATGTGGGAAGAGCAGCGCTGAGCTTGTGTGTGGGTCTGTGGCAGCACAGAAAAACCATTAGAAGATAATTGCAGCTATACTTTATTTTGTAGTCTCTGCTGTCACATTCAATGATTCCAAACCAGGGCTACATTATATGTACCCAAGGGAGAACCTCTGCAGGTGGAACATACACTGTATATAGAACTATTTATACTCCAAAACCTCAGAAATAATTATTAGACCAATTGCGATTTTCTACAAAAATACCAAAGTCCTTCACTTTGAAAGATAAAATCATATTTTTCCTGGAGTATTTACGGTTTCTGGACTGCTGGCCTTACTTCTTAATGAGAAAATTGGGTTTTTGTCGAATGGTCTCACATTTGTAGAAGAAAAATCATTTTGTTTTGCATCACATTTGCACGCAAGAAAACCTTGCTGGTTTGTGACAACCATTGTTTTTTTATGACTTCTACATTTTTCAACAATTCTCTCTGAAGCTGTATATAAAACCAGATGCATAAGGAAAAACATCCAAAGATGGCAAAATGTCATGCAAAGAAACTGACATTTATCTTAATGTAATGTATTATTGTTTCATTGCTAAAAAATGGCAAAAATGGAAAGGAGATTAACAGAATGCTGAAAGTGTAAAAAAAACAAAACAAAAACAATAATCAAATAGTTGGCTCCATGTCTAAGCAAACAGCTGAAATAGTAAGCTAATCTAACTAGCTGATTTATATAAAATTTTTTAACTATACGAATTTTTATAATACATCTGTTTAACATAATTATTAGTGTTAGAAATGTTTTGTTTGTAGTCCAGATGAGCACAATTAATGCATCAGTGAAGTTGCGTTGATCTAGTTGCACTTTATTTGTATCCCATGCAAATAAAATAGGGAACCACCGTTTACCATGTAGATAAAAATATACTTTTATATTTTCAGGCAGTGGAGCCAAAAGACCATTACAGATGCATTTAAAGGAGTTAAACAACAAAATGTTTTGATAATAATCATCAAACCACATTTAGCATCATGTTAGGTGTATAGTTGCCTCTTTCATTACAGCTTTGGATCAACTTTTATGAAGGTGCTGCCTGTAAATAAAACCTCTATAGACTTCTATAAACAATATCATGTTGAAAATGGCAATAACCTGCTCCAGATAACAATGGAATTATTACTTAGTGTTAACTGTGGCCAGCAATTATGCTCCTTACAAAAGCAGAAGTAGAGAGCTCTCTGTATTTGTAAGTTAATATGGTAATAATTAACCTCTGCATATTGTGAAGATGTGTGTTCACCTGAACTATAGGGAGTATGCTGAGCAGCGGTGAGCCCTTGTTCTCATCCATGGGGGTTGGAGCAACAAAACTGAAGCCTTTAAAGAGCTGGTGGGCGTTTGCACTGGGAGGGATACCTGGGGAGTCTAAAACACAAAGACAATTCATCATGTAGACGGATCGACATACCAACACCCACAACATTTTTTGGAGCTGCTTGTTACAGTTGTAGTCAGTGCTCAGTTGCAGTTTCCATGGCTGCAAAGACTGGCTGTTGCTTCGAGGCTCACAAACATGTGAGCGGAACACGTGTGCGTGCATGTGTAGGTGTATATTTACCTTTAGGAGTTTTAGCAGTGAACTCAGGGTCGAAGCAGAACGTGTCATCCGGTTTACCTGCTGCCGGCTTGAAAGGCGGCTGCAGCTCTCTCCTGTACAGTTTCTGAGGAAAACACACATTCATGTTGAAACGCTACCACAGCCTGTTTGGTAGTGTGTGAACATATGTGGAAGGGAAACCCGGTCCCCATCCCAGATTAACCCCCTCCCACCCCTCGATAACATGGTCAAGCCAATAGCATCCTGCTGGCTCTTAAACACTCACACAGTTAGGACTGGCCCTCTGCCCAGACGCACACACACACACACATACACACAGTGCTGGCGTGGCCAAGACTGGTGGCCAGTGGTCACAGAGCCAACCATTTGTTAGGTGTGAATCCTCAACAGAAGTTGGAGAGTTACATGTGCTGTGTGAAATGCTACCAAGAGGCATACAGTATATATGTGTGTGTGTGTGTGTACACTCACATTCCAGTCGATGGTTGAGAAAAAAGCGTGCCGTTTGATCTCCTCCACTCCGTCTGGCCCGGCCCCTAAAGACACACATCCCTTTGGCTCAGTTAACCTGGCACATTCACTTTCATTGTTTTCAAAGGATCAACACATTCACACTTTTCCTCAGTGGTTTTCAGCATGTGATTGAAGTGGACTCCAAAAATGTTGACTCAAGCCAATCAGGTTTAACTCGCCTCATGTTCATTTATTCAACAGGTCGATGTATGGCACACACATACACAAAGGGCTGGGCATCAGTACTATGGTGACACGAACACATTTCTTAGATAATATAGTCAGGAGTTCCCAAACTTTGACAGCTCAAAACCTCCAAGAGAAATTCAGGGTTTACCAGGGTCTCAATTAACTGCCATAGCATCAACAATTTATTATGACTCTCACCTTCCAAATAATGTTCAGTAAATGCTGCTGTTATGACCAAACCCAAACTGGAAATGTAATTTGTTTTGTGCACATGCAAAAATGCTACTTCTTGGCACCAGTCTGTCAATATGAAATGGAATTTATATGACTTTCTAGGACTTAAAGAAAGTCACTATAATATATGAAATACAATATTTAGATACACCCTGTTTTTTTTAACAGTAAAATCTACTAATGTTAGCTTTCAGTACAGATTGGCTCAGAAGACAACAGTATCTGTCAACACTTTGGTTTAATATTAGTAAGTGATATTATGTAATATTAGTGATGGTAGTACTAGCTGTAGCTACTAACCCACTGATCACCAGCTAACAATCAAAAGAAACAAACAATCCAAATGCTCATATACCAAACACATAACTATTAAAGCATAGTTATGTATTTTATTCTGCAAATTGGTGACATGACAAAAGTTTGGTAAAGGCGGCTATAGAGGTTCTAAAAATGCCCTGTTGTTTGGTTCTGTATTTTAGTACCTCAGCATTACATTTGCTTGTATCAAGATCTAGAAAATACCGCTCATTAATGCCTCTCCATCCTTAATGTTAGATGAAAACATTACTTTCACGTAATTATCTAGACACCACAGCCAAATGTGTCCTGCCTCAGGTAAACTGGTAAAATGAATAAAAACTATTTTTAATCACTGTTGAGTTTTTTGTAAAGCAAAATAATTCAAACCACTGAAAAAGTAAGTAAAGCTTACCAATACCCCCACCCGGTCGCACAACACTTTGCCCCTCCTGCCCCCCGATACCCTGCCTACCCAGGCTTTTTAAAAACATTTCAAAAATTGCTAAAAAAATGCACAAATTGAGAAAAGGGCATGTGTACAGACCATGTGTATGAAATTTGCAAAGAACTGGGCGAATAATGTCTGAGAGATCGATTGGACAAATTGTCTAAGTTGAAATTTTGAAAAATGCATTTAAAAAATCCCAAAATTGAAATTCAGCCATCAACCTGTGAACTGCAAGTGTCCTAGTGATGAGGACCAGGTGTGTGCCATTTGAATATATATATATATATAAAATGAATCACAGAATCCTGCATGTACGGAAATTACATTTTCCTAAAATATTACTTTTATATATTGTTAGTAGCCAAAAAGTTTGATTATAATCAGTTTAATGATTCAGCTTTAAAAAAAACTATTTGCTTCATTATTTCTTCTGCTAAATTGACAGGAAACTATGGATTTTCTCTGCAGATGTATTATAATAGTGAACTCATGACTCAAAAATCAGCCCAAAAATATTATGACCTAGGTTTCATACAGTCACCATGCCACATGCAGAGCATATAAATGTACTCTAAATTAATCATATTAACTTTTCAAGAGTGTGTCTTTAAAAGCTGAACTGAAATTTGCTTCATGAGAATCAATGAACATTAAAAATAACAATCAGTTTTAGTGGAAGAGGAAAGTTTGGACATGAAGCCATGGAGTAATGTATATATAATACACTGTCCAGACCTCACTTTTTTTTTTTTTTTTTTTTTTTTACAATTATATTTATTTATATTACATAAAAAGAAATACTTAAAACCCTGTTAAAAAAAAAAAAAAAAAAAAAGTTCATTTTACTGGTTTAAAGTCAAGGGATAGAAACCAAAGCTTTTCAGTGATACCCAGTCTTAATATACACACATGCACACACAATCAGCTGTGACACACCTACCTAGTCTGTTAGCTGGGTTACGTTTAAACAGCATTCTCAGCAAACTCTGGGCCTCCAAGCTGAGGAACTGGGGCATCCCCAACTTAGCTCTGGATGGCAGAAGCCGAAGGCAACAGATGAGAAGAGACAATGAGAGAAACAGTGAGAACAGCACTTATTAACCATCGATAACATCCATACTCAAATAAAGACTCACTTTAAAATCATGTTCATGGTCTCATTGCGGTCTTTCCCTTGGAATGGTAACGTCCCCGTTAGCATCTCAAACTACCAACACACAGTCACAAAAAGCAAATATAAGTATGACAGCTTTTCTTAGAATTTAGACATTAGATGAGCAACTGCAAGTAGTGTGTGTTTACCATGAGTACTCCCAAAGACCACCAGTCTGCACTCTGTGTGTGTCCTCTCCTGTTGACCACCTCAGGGGCCATATACTCCACCGTACCACAGAACGAATAAGCCTTCTTATCAGCATCTACTGACTCTTTACTCAAGCCAAAGTCTGCACACAGTGAGTCAAGGGAAACAAATGTTAACAGTCAAATCCACACATTATATGACAGCATCGACTTAGAATCGAGTTAGAAACAAACCTGTTAACTTTATGTGTCCAGCTTCATCAAGTAAGATGCTGAAAGACAGGGTTTTCACAGAGATGAGCTTCAAATGGTTTGTCAATGAGGCAGAATCAGCAGGAGGCCAGTTATCTTATCAGATCCACAATATGAAATACACTTGCAACCAATGAAACTGCACCACCTTGAAGATTTTATATTTTACAACATGCCCTCTGAAAAAACAGAAAGACCATGACACAGGCTCTTCCTGGACGCTGCCCATCATCCACAGAGGTCATGGCCTGCTGACAATGGACTAAGCTGACAACTGTGGGTTGATTAGAACTAAACTGGCTCATGTATTAGGCACAGCAGTTACAAATTTCAGCATACTTTACACCAAGGATGTCAAAGTCGTTCTAGTTCAGGGGTGACATTCAGCCCAATTTGATCTCAAGTGGGCCGAACCAGTAAAATAATAACATAATAACCTATAAATAATGACCATGCCAAATTATTCTCTTTGTTTTAGCGCAAAAAAATAACATTAAATTATGTAAATATTTATATTTATAAACTATCTGAGCAAAAAAGATGTGAATAGCTTGAAAAACTGACATTTCCTAGGAAAAATAAGTTCAGTTCTAACAATATTATGCCTCAACTTATCATTTATACATGTGCATTATGGATCAGATCTACAAAAACGTACAAAACATTTAGTAACAGGCAGAATATTGTTAAAAGTATACTTAATTTTCTTAAGACATTTAATATTGTTCATATTTGTTCAGGATATTCACAGTTTATTGTTAAAGGACAGTTGGTTAATGTAAATATTTTCATAATTTAACGGGAGTCTTTCTTGCACTAAAAACAAAGAGATTAAAGTGTTGTCATTATCTACAGGCATAATGTAATATTAGTTTTTCACATTAAACCAAAAAGAAAATTTAGAGTGATTATTTATAGGCTATTGTGTTATTATTTGATTTGAGATCACATTGATCTGTATGTGGAACCTGAATTAAAATGAGTTCGACATCCTTGACTGTTTATATCTTCAGTGTAATTTTTACACTTTGTAAATTCATCCTGCAGACCAGATTGGACCCTTTGGCAGGCTAGTTTTGACCTATGGGCCACATGTCTGACACCCCTGGTATACACTGTATTTGGGTTAGGCTTTACATAGAGAACATGCAAACACAAAGACAATCCTTAGTTTCTAACCCAATAACAAATCTGACCAATGGCATGCTTTGACTTTTGATAAACACAAAATCACTGAAGCATGAAATCCACCGGTTGGAGAGCTGAGACTATTGTGTCAAGACTTAATGAATGCAAATACATCATAATATGCCATATAAAATGGTAAAATTTTCTATAATTTTTGGTGATGCAATTTCATTGACTGTCAGTATACCTTGCTAATGTTACTGCTGAAGTATTTTATAACCACAACGGACATGTCTCTGGCCACAGTGAGTCACATTATTTAAGCCACAAAATGTCTGCAGTCTTATGAACAGCTTATAATAAAAGCTTAAAAAAATTAACATATCTCATTATAAATGAATATAATGGAAATAAACAGTGTGAACAATCCAACACAACAATTAAACTATAAATCCAAGGAAATGTCTACACGGGAACAAAAAGCAAACTGGAGCCATGCTGGTCTTTTCATCACAGGGGAATGATGTGCGTACTGTAGGTGCAATTTGGAGATAGAGTGTGAAAAGTCAGAGGTGAAAAGGAGAAGGTTCATACTTCTCTGGCTTGAGATCTCTGTAAACTATGCCCAGGTTGTGCAGATGGTCGAGGGCCAGGGCCAGCTCTGCAAGGTAGAATTTCACATCTTCCTCTGTAAACATAACCTGATAAGAACTGGACAAATTTACTCTCTGAACTCAGACGAAGAAGAAGAGAAATTCAGCAGAAGAAAAAACAAAACAAAACAAAAAAAACAAAAACAAAAAAAAACAAAAAACATTTTAAACAAAAAAAAAATTCAGTAACCACAAACAGAGAAAACAGAGTATTATTATTGTCACAGTACCAACATCTCAAATAGATTACACAATTCAGCGAGCTGTTGATTTGACATTGCCAGCAGCAATCGCTTTGGTTCTCAGACATGCCTTCAACACAAGGTCTATCTAGAGAACAATCAGACATTGTTTGAGCTCCCAGAAAGCAGAAGAAAGAAACCGATCTGAGCCTGTAACTGACAGGCAACTGATGATCTAAAAGCGAATAAAGATGCTAAGAAAAGCGCTCCATGAGGATTTCAAGTCATGATTTGAATTTGAAATAAAAAAAGGCAAAAGCAGAAGTGACTAATGACTTGGCAGTACTTATTCTCCTTTAAAATAACACACACACACACACAGCTTGCATACTCAATTTGCACCTGTGCATTTATAGCTGTTATCTTAACAATGCCTTAGGGTTTATTAAAGAAAAAAAAAAACATCCCAGCATGTGTGGAGCTGATCTTGACATTTTTTTAACAAACACTTGGGGATTAAAACAGTAATAAAAAAGGGTAATGGGATATAAGGAAACAGAATGTCATCTTACCTCTTTGGATAAGCGAGTGAATACATCCCCTCCCCTGAGAAAGTCCAGTATTAAATACAGTTTCCCTTCTGTCTGAAAGGCTGAGGCGGGAAGAAAACAAGTCAGAGATTTACCACCAAGGTCATTGTATTCAGACAGAACAAGGAAACTTAAATGTTTGGATTAAATGTTGACATATGCAGCTCCATCAGTTTTAAAACCTTAATACAATGATTAACTGTCACAAGCCCTGCACTACTTTGGAAATTTATGTTTCTAGGGGCTTTATGTAGTGTTCATATTCCAAAATGTTATCAGCTAGGGGAATTCTCATACCAGAACACACTTATGATTATCAAAACCACCAACAGAACAATACTATGCATCCACACACTATATCACTCACTGAATATGGCCCATTCTTTACCAAAATCTGTATTGTATTACGGTATCATCAAGTTTCCCTCCTCAACCAAAAACTGTTACCAATAAGTGTCTTATAATCTTCACATGCTCCATCAGCTGATAGTTTACATTATAGCTCTGTTAGCAAAACAGCCACAGTAAAAACCATAAGTCACCTCCTTTTCTGTATGGTCTGTGTTGTCAATAGCTGCACTAAAGATCTGTTCGGAATCATTGAAAAAAGGTCAGAACTGTCACAGTTAGTCTGAACTGTGGGATCAACTAACAGGCAACTTCGTAGATATCCTATAATAACGTTATACCCTCATAAGCTTCAAACTCAAACTTGTGTTAAAAAGAAACGCTGTAATTTCATCATCAGCTCCACTCTTTTCATTTATATTTGTGCCCAGTGGAGAAAACAAGAACAGTGCATCGAGCTTTTATCACTTTCTTTGACTTTAAAAGTTGTTTCCTAGCAGTCCTCATCCATCTCATCACTGTCAGACAAATTACTCAAAGACCTCATGGCTTTATTTTTCGTCACCATGGAGACCTGCAGAGTGACTCTCTACTCCCTCTAGTGGTCACATAAATCCTTCTGGCCATCAGCGTAAATAAATTCAGTTCCTATCTCTACAATCCAATACACTGGTATCTTTGGCATAACTTCATAGCTCTTTATTCTGAACACTCTAATGATAATGTTATGACACTTTAATTTTAAAACAGAAATATTACATACAATCCCTAACAGTGTATTAACACCAAGTGACTGAATAAAGCATTTGTCTTTTGGGTTCCTCAACACCATGTCACTTGTTAAAGCATGGAATAATATTCCAATAAAATACTGTGACTGACACACAGATCAACATTACCAATTAATTTGAAATTCATCTTGAAGGCCCTAGTTCACATTAACAGAGATGAATATTTACCTCCTCCATTAAATATAAATATGAAAATGTAATGTATCTAAAATGTAATTATAAAACGTATATGTATAATCCACTAAAAATGCTGTAATAAGCATCCCAGGCCAGCAGGCATTGGTAAAGTCTAAATTAATGACATGTTTAAGACCAGAGAGCACATACTAAGCATTGAAGCTTTTGTGTGTTGTCAGCTACAGTACAAATCAAATGTAAACTAGTACATATCCACTGTTGTTGTTTCAGGCATGTGTTTATTACACAAAGAAACAATGGGGTGAGTCAATCAATGTTTTGTGCAAACTTCAGTATAAACATAAATCAGAGTTTTGAGGGCCCTTTAAGTGCCCCAAGTGATATCTGAGTGTCGATAAGAGGAAAGAGTTTGTTGCACAAAATACCCACATTAATGTGGGCAAGGCCTAA
The DNA here is from genome assembly GCA_037367295.1 of Apogon hyalosoma. Classification (NCBI taxonomy): domain Eukaryota; kingdom Metazoa; phylum Chordata; class Actinopteri; order Kurtiformes; family Apogonidae; genus Apogon; species Apogon hyalosoma. Next base: position 31,492,403 of record JAPQRP010000002.1, read on the forward strand.
ACAGGGCAGAAACACTTATGATCATATATCCCATTACTTTCATTCTATTCCCCATTATCTTACCGTAGTGCAATTTCACTATGAAGGGATGATTGACTTCCACTAAAATGTCTCTCTCCATCTTAGTGCGAACTCTGTCCCTGACTGGAAACAAAAAAAAGGATATGAGAGAATCACGTTAATCATAAAAAAAGAACAAGCTGAACAATGTTTCATGCAAAGGTGGAGTAAAAACAAAACTGCGTTACCTTTCAAAGATGCCTTTTTTAGAACTTTCATTGCATATAACTGACCAGCATCTGGACCCACAATCTTCCTGACAAGGAACACCTGAGAATACAAGGGGAGATTTTGGAATTATGTAAATGCCTGTGAACATAGAGATGAAACCATTTGATTTAGAGTAATGCTTTTTCTCACCTTGCCAAAAGAGCCCTGGCCAAGGACTTTGAGCAGTTCAAACTGAGATGGATCAGCTTTCTCGCAGCCCTCTTTCACATGGTGGGTGATAGGAATCTCCTTATATGTCCCCTCATCCTACACACAGTATGAGTGTGAAACAACCACACACAAGGATGCATTTATGTCACAGTGAGTACACAAACACTTCTGAATCAACGCCGTTTTTGGTACTTACACAGTGCGTGAAAGACTCTCCCTCCTCCATGGGCTCATCCATGATCTGATGTCCATTGACCTGCATCAAAACAACACTTTCATCAGAGGAGTCGGCACCACTAAGCACTTTAAACAAAGCTTGCGCATCTAATCAACAGGACTGTGACTGCAGCCGCTGCACGCCCACATGTATGATGGAAGATTCAACAGATGAAACCGATGAGTCACATGCAAGAACAGTGCGCCCTCACTTTTCCAACTCAGCTCGATTTGTTGTCAAACAGTATGGAGTCCATACTCTAAGCCCATCCAGCTGTCTAGTTCTCATCCTGCCCCTATAAAGCCCCTCATTATTAGCATTCTAGCTTAATCCCCAGCCAGAGCAAAAACAACATGTCTGACTGGCTCCGAGAGTCTGATGTTTGCAAGGGCTGCAGTCAGCATTCAGCCTCTTGAGAAATAACTAGGACCCAGTTCTTTTAGTGCTTCTGGCTGATGTTAATGTCAGGATGCTTTTCTAAATTACCACAGAGATATGTACCTCTGAGTAACATTTATGAGGCTGTTTGATGCCTCTCTTTTGTTTATCTGAATATTCACACACTGATTTTATTATCTGGCCGATATCTGCAAGCATTTGCAAATATAGCAGACAGTAAAGTGTACTATAATATTATCCAGGTCTGCATGTACTAAAGCTCAGCCTGCATGATGTATTCGGACCAGTGTGTTTGTGTGTGTTGAATTCCATCAAGCCTCTGAAGAGGGGGGATGAGTCATAGCGCTACGCAAGCCCACTCAGTGGGTGGAGCCACCAGCATACACTCACGTACATCCACAGAACGGAGGCCAGCAAACCATGCTCCAAATATCTCAGATCTACACAATAACATTAACATTCAAATGAGCTCAGATGTAAAACTTTAAAGCAATTTACTGGTGCACCAAAATGTCAGCCCCGATCCATCTGTGCTGCAGAACATCTAGGCTACCCAAAGCCAGGGCAGTGCTTGTGTCATTATTCACACATACATTTTCACTCCCACCTTTACTGTGGCTCATCACGGTTTGTAACAGAGTGCAACCTACACTTGCAGCACAACCAACCAGAGTCTTTTTCAGCCATTTCAAAATTTGCCTGACTGTCATATACTAAACCATTATGCTCTGCTGTTTCCTCATAATGTCATCCAAGGCTACTACTCCACTTTAAGTAGCTAAGCTTTGTGTTTACTTCTGTGCATCTGTTACCTTGGCAGCTTTAACAGCGATAGGATTCAGCAGGTTACAATTCTTATTCATGGTAAGAAATTAAAACTCATATGAATATTGTAATATTTAGAACATACAATACCATTAATACACACAAGGTCTTTCAACAGATTAGTCCAAAGACTCCTAGAGCACAATTATCCAAAACAGTCCCTTCTAAAAAAGCTTGTAACTCAGGCTGACCATAGTTAAAACAGTTTGTTATGTGCTGTCACTTTAGACATAGTGTGGAGGCAAGACTGGAAAGAATCCCAGAGATTGAGAGGTTTAAGATATCAGTTTGACTTAGCTTAACATAAAAAAAAAAAAAAAAAATCTCCAGAAGGGCCCATACACAAGCAAACTCAACCTTTCCGGTCTCAAAGCAGCACTGGTTCCAGTCTTGGTCAGGTATCTTCATGTGGTGTGTGTGAAGATACTAACTTCATCTATAATTAACACATAAGCGTTTACTCTGACTACGATTAGCTACCTTGCTTGCTATTTTTAGCCTGAAGGAGAGGGCTTGTGCCGGTCACTTTTACAACAAGTTCACCTCTAAATACAGACAGTTATTCGGGAAAATGCGTTTGTTAATACGCAGTTTATAAAACAAAGCTTTGCGCTAATAACACTGTCATTAAAATTCTCTTGAAGTGCTGATGTTCAAGCCCCCGACAATACCTAACCTAAAGAAACCAGCCAACATTCTACCAAGAATAAATTCAACACGGCCAAATATGGGATTTATGTAATGCACGTACATACAGGAACATTTCTGCTTGTCATTTATTAGACATTACAGTTTGAGCAACAACTTGTTTCTAAGTTTATAGTCAGCAAGCTGTCAGCTAGCAAGCTAATGCTAACGCTACATACGCTATGCTAGCTATGAAGCAAACTCCTCTTGAAAAGTGTAAATAACAACAAAGGAGGAGAAGAGGCCATGTGACATTGGACTTAGAGCCTAACCTCTATGCAGTTTAAGGGGCTGCAGCAGAAGTCCGGGCAGACAATTTAAGTAATAAACCTTGGTAGTGCAACAAAAATAAACATCTAACCAGCTGTTAGCATTAGCTAGCGTGTTAGCATGCATCACGGTGCGCTGCAGGTCGTGACGTGAATTTCTGCTCTCCACAGCCTCTCCGGCCAAGCTAAGTTAGCGGGACACCACCGACCGAAAACAATCTGAAGCAAATGAACACGCAATTATCAACTCACCTCACTACTAACGCTGTTTACCTCCATCTTGTGCCAGGTTTCCACTAAGTCTAAGGCATCGTAGTCCACCTAGACCCCCGCTCCACGTTGCATATCTTGCCCTCTGTAGAAGTCCGGCTCTTCTGCTTTGACGATCAGTCGCAGGCTGTTCCGCTGCGGATCGCTACCGGGATGGGATCGAGGGGACTGGTGCCGGAATAGCAGATGTTGATGACTGGACCATACGCTCACCGACAGCACCGCAACCCTGCCATAGATGCGAATATGGCGGCTACCGTGGTACCTGATCGTCAGTGAATGAGAGTTTATTGACGTATTTATGACGCAATTCAGTTAAGGATTTCCCCCGTCCAAAGCAAAGCAACGGATCTGAAGATAGAGAGGAGGCACAGGACGTGGTGTTGGTGGTGGCGTGGGGAGGGGATGAGATGGGATGTGGGATGTGGGGGGGGGGTCGGGTCATAGTCTGTGACACACATGCATCCGGGTGACGGGCCATTTGCTTGCGACAGAAATAGTCACTGCTTTTTAACACGGTTGAGGGGTTTTGTTTGACGCAAGACAAAAAAAAACAAAGCAAAACTTACTAACAGCCCACCATGACTTAAAGCCTCTGATCTTGAGTGTGTAAGTTGAATGTTTTAAAGCCACTGTTTCATAAGCCTGTCCATCCCTATCCAAGGGGAAATAAGAGGCTTAAGGCTCATCCACTTTCCCTCCAGCTCTGACTCTTTCTCTCATACAAAAGCACAGAATAGTCCAAACACATACAGTTCGCACCACTGGAAGCACTGTTTTCTGGACAAAACAATGCGTTATAAACAGGTGTAAACTTGCTTCGTGCACTTTCTTGCATCAAAAACCACCTGCACTCATTTGAAAGAAAACACACAGCCACAAACAGGAGGTAACTTAGAGGTCGTTTATTGTTCTCTCTGGACTGAACCAGAGCAAGGCGAATGATATGCAGTAAAAAAGGCATTGACAGCCCAACAGTCATAGTGAAGCATTAATCCACAGGCACTGGGCGTGGAGAATGAGTTAATCTGTGTTTGTGTACATGTGGGTTCTTTTAACCAGTTTCTGTGCGGAGTGTGAGGACATCCTTATGAGTGAGTGTGTGAGCTGATGAACATGAGTCAGTTTTGATCTGCGTCTGCTTCTTGCAGTTCCTCCTCTGATGCAGAGGGTTCAGTAACTTCAGTTGTTGAACCGTCTTTGTTTGTGATGACCAGTGGGACTTCGTCTTCGTCTGCCGGGGCCGCCGGGGGCTCGTCCGTCGGGGATCCGCTGCGGTTGGAGGATGCGTCTGCTGACATGGCAGCGGGATGGCCTCCTCTGTCCACGGTCATGTCCCAGTCCTGGTCTGAAGGCTGAGGTAGACTGGCCATGAGTTCCTAACACAATACACACAATGGAACATGAACTCAGAGACTTCTAAAAATGTGTTGCATTTCATTTTCATTTCAGTTTCAGCAGAAGTCAGTGCCTATGTTTTCATGCACAAAACATCTAGTTTTGGCACCAGTTCTGAAAAAAACACAGTTCTGAATGAACATGAATTTTCTACTAAAATCCCTGTTGACATGCAGTTGTGGTTTTCCTCTCTGACTCCTTCAAACACCTTCTTGAAAATGTCACCTTTTCAATATTTGCACCTATCCCACAGCTACTTAATATCCTCTTTTATCATGTTTATGAGTAGGTATGTTTTTCCTTCTGACCCCATCTTTACTGAACCAGCTGAAACTAAACGGGCCCTGTGTAACAAGCAGTAAAATTTGTAAATGAGACACATATCCCAAAAGCTGTATACATGTCCAAATAATCTTCATAAAACTGGAATAATGTCAGTGTATCCAATACGTCTTGGATGGAAAACGCTGTATTCATTAACTCTAAAAGACCTGAACATTCACTAGTGACCAAAAGCATTTACTGATCTAAAATGTTTAATACCTTCTGAACCACTAATCCTATTAAAACATGGAAGTAATTCGGGTAAAATACAGTTTCTCAGCTTTTCATTGTCATTAGGTATGACACATTTGGATGATCAGAGACTTTGTAGTGAACGTGGAAACACCGTTATCTTCTTCAACGTTGACTCATCAGTAAAACCCATGGAGTTTAATAAACGACAGTGGCTGCAGACGCTTGTTTTTTATGTTCAGTTAAGGATATATTTAACTGAAAACATCACTTTTGCTCCTTTGAAATTACTCTAAGCTTTCATGAACATCTATATGGTCATTAAATTAAATAAGAAAATGTATGATTTTCAATGAACAACACAAATACAGCAGATAACAATAAATACCTGTTGAAAAATCATTTTGGAATGGTTAAATCAAGGTGGTTGCTCTTTATCCAAATAAAAATTCCTATTGCAATTTATATATTGCTATTTTTTCCCTAAGATCTTGACTTTATGTGCTTTTATACTGTGTGCCTCCTTTTTTTGGTTGAGACTGTACCTGTTGTGTGTAGTAGAAAAGTTTATGATACATTAATAAGTGAATGAATGCATAATTTGCAGTAAATTATGTTTTACTGACAGAAACGTGTTCAAAACATTTGAAAATCAAAGTGCATGGATATCACTAAAACAATTTTCTTTAGAATCATTCCAGTATCAACCGGTTAGTGAAATGATATCCAGTTTTTTAGATGTTTTCCTCATGTATTTCTTATCTTACAAGATTATGTGCCTTTGAGCATACTCTAAAATTCGACTATGAGAGAACCTTTTTTCCATACTTTATTAAGACTTTCACCCAAAATTCCAGACTTTTCAAGGTCTGGAAAACAGCGTATCAAAATTCCATACTTTTTTAACACTTTTAAGACCAGTACAAGCACCCTGTTTAATGTAGAGAAAAAATAATTTGGAACTGAATATGCATTTTATGTGACACCTGTTCATTTCACAACACTGTCATGAATGAAATAATACTGGCATATTTGTGTGCATGTGAACATAGTCAAAAGAACGTAAACGTAACCGCACATGTACCTGCTGTTTCCCCAGGTCATTATTCCTCAGAGCGATGAGCAGGTTCTTAGTGAAGCTGGCGAGCTCCTGGTATTTCTGTTTTTGGTTCTCTAGCTCCGTCTCTAGGAACTGCACTTCTTCATGCTGAAAGAGTTCAAAATCCAAAAAGGAGCAAAATGATCAAGTTAATCCAGATCTTGACATCTTTGAATGTTCTGCTTTTCATTTAGCATTTCACAGATCAGAATTCCTGGCACTCGTACACAAAACACAGACTAGCGTGAACCAATCAGTTTAAGGAAATGATAAACTGCAGCCAAAAGTTGATGGTTGGTTAAGAGTCCTAGTGTGTCTGATTTCACCTTGAATTCCAGCAGGCTATGCATTTGTTCTAGGTCTGATGCCACCATTTCACCATCGTCATCGTCTTCCTCGTCCTCATCAATCACTTCGATCTTCTGTTAGGAACACAATGTAAGATCACATTATCCTTACATAACAGATTTAGTGCTCAAAAGAGAAAAGAGCATGAATATTATTGTTACAGTCATTGTTATCTGCTTTAGGTCTGTATGGAAATCTAAATAAGCAACAACCTTGTACAAAAGATGAAATAACCTCTGTATATATCTTCTCTAGACTATTTTATTGAATAAATATGACCTTAAACATGATCAGATTTTTGCATGAATCCTAAAATTACAGAAAAAATCCCAAAGACAAACACATCACTAAAGCACATATTTATAGTGAGAATCCATTCGGTCCTGTGTGAAACTATGCCTTCAATAACTTTTTTGACAATTATTTCACCTCAGTGTTTTTATATTGAAGGGACTTTGGTTCATACCGTCTTGCAGAACATTTCCAACTGTATCCTTGCACGAGAGGTTCTATTACAGAATTTCAGTAGAATTAATGTGAATAATTTGGTTCTACTGTTGCAAAACCGTTAAATTTCTTCTGCCATAACCACTGGGTGCTTAGGGTTCTTGTTCTGCTGCATTGTCCACTTTCTGTTGAGGTTAACTTAACAGATGAATACATAGGATACCTTCATATTGTGTGATCAGTTCTAGCAAATCAATCTGGTGCAGATGCAACAAGTCCCAAATCTTTACTGCTTCCACCATGTTTCACAAACAGGCACAGTTCTAATGTAAGATGTTTAAGGCCTCATCCACAGACTTCTACAAGCCTGTGTTACTAGGATCAGTCCCAAGATTTGTCATCTATAACTAAAGTAAGGCCTCCTGGATGTAGAGGTTACATGTTTGCTACACAGATAAAGAATGAATCATTTTTTGTAATAATTTTTCATGCTGATGCATTCTTTAAATAGTTTTCATGCTTAAATGACTTAGTACTTAAAGCAGCTTATGATGTTCGTCACCAATTTTTTTGATCAAATCTGTAAAACCCGTGTGATAACCTAAGTATCACGAATCCATGACTCTTTCCGTGATTATGCTCCTGACTCTCTTCCTTTACTGTCACTTGGGCTTTTTTGGAAATTTTGTTGCAAAGTTGCATTGTGGGAATGGGAATTCCATGCAGCTGCAGTATGGCCACAACAGCAACAAACACGGAAATGGCTTCATTGCTTCTTGCTGCTGTGGCTATGTGGAATTCCAAAAAGGCCCGAGTTATGGTTAGGTTTCGGTTTGTTATGTAAACAAACTGATTGCTTGTGATGGAGTCAACTTTGAAGTTATTCACCGTGAGGGAAGTAATTCAGGTACGTAATCATGGAAAGACTAACAGATTCGTGATACTTAGGCTATCACTGGGGTTTTACAGATTTGATGAAAAATTAGTGACAAACATCATACATTGCTTTAATCTGTTCCCATTTTCAGTCATCTTTATGCAAAAACAGAACATCTGAAAAAGTTGCATGAATTTTTTCCTTGCAACTGCATATAATATGTTCACATACATTACAAATAAATGCAAAACCTGAGAAATGAGCAGACGATTAAAAAAATGTAATGGTGTTATGTCATTGATAAAGTATGGTTTTGCTGCTCGAGGTCTTTTAATAGGTCTAAGTATTAACACACCCTCTCTAGTGACTAACCCTTAGTGCATACCTTTAATGAGCTTCTACTGTAACATAAAAATAATGAATTACCACATTATTAGCCAGCGCAGCAGCCGACACTTCCGCTTCATCCTCCCCTTCTCTGTTTTGTGAGTCAATGGTGCCATCTAGAAGAGAGAGTGCTGCATGAATACTTAAGTCCAACTCTTTTATAAGTACTGACTACTGTATGTATGTCAGTGTGTATGTAGCACCTTCAGACAGGCAGAGAGACCCCCCGTCGTTCAAGTCATCTCCAGGTTCTGGTGTTCTGAGGCGCTCCTCGTCTGGGCTAAGACCTAACGGAGACACATTTCCTGGGGACGAGGTTGCGAATACAGCAGGTCCCCCTTTAGGTGGAGGGATTTCTATACCCATAAGACGGTACTTCCTCCGTCTATTACTGATCCATGTCTGCCAAACAGAAAGCCCAATACACAAGGGTAAAAATCAAGTGATTACTATATTCATCTAAATTAGTTTCTAGCACAGGTTTCCGTATCATTTATCAACATACGCTGTACAGTTTAAGGTATATCAATTTGAAATATCATGATAAAAAAATGTTCATGTCACTTGTTATGAAAAATTATCACAATAAATGTCAGATCAATACCTGATTTGAGTTTACAGGCTGATTTTCTTCCTGAGTGAGAGTTGAAGAAACCAAATGGGTACTTGTGGTTTAAAGTGATTATTTACAGTCAAAACATGACAAATACTTCAGAAATCCAGAGGCAGAACACGTCTAATGATGAAAAATACAAATCCAAACCCTAATTACAAAATGAAAACATGTATTGGAATGATATTTATGGCAATATGAAATTATATTATGACCTTTGTTGTTACCATCCTGTAGGCCGGCCCTCTGTTAACAACCAAACACCTGGATTCAAAATGTCCTAATGCCTCTGTCTACATACTGGATCATTTGTAGAATCACAGCTGCACATTGCATCTCTCTGTAGGCGAAGATTTTCTTCCTCGCAATAAATAGTAAGTGAGATGGCAGTAGGTCGTTCGTGTGTCAGGACTGAGGGACTATATTTAGTCCATCAGCATACCGACCGTGGCCCTGATACATAACTGCGTGACTTTTCCACAACTTTGTGCAACAAAGTAAAAAAAGTTATTTGACCTACAAAAGTTAATCTCATTTGTAAGTTTGTGAGAGTCAAGCCAGTTTCCTTCCTCTACATGTTACACACGGTGGTTTCCGCTTTCGCTGTACACCAGAACCATCAGATAAGCTCAAGCAACCATTTACTGAGCTGATAAATTCTTCTAATATGAACACTTAGTGAACTGTTTAACACTAATATTTATGTACAAGTGTCTATTGTTATATCTTTCAAACGCCTATAACTTATTATAACTGGCTACCATGTCTGTTGGTTATACACAGATTTAGATCACACTTGTTTAATGTTAGCTTACACTTTCAATTCTTGTTATGAATATTCTGTTCCTTTAAGTTTGCAAGTTGAAACATTTAGATGCCTCATTTAGTTAACAACTACCACTACAATCACTATGACTACTACAACTAACTACTACTTGACAATTAATACTGAACAAACAATAACTGAAACTATGAATTATGAAAGAGCTGCAGCATCTGAAACCAATCACAATGAACATTTGACAGATAAACAGTACCACAGTGCTTCAGTTTCAGCTTCACAGTTTGTCATATGGACTGTGATTGTCTCTCTCAACTCACCATGGATTTTTTTATTAGTAAGTCTTTTTTTTGTTTTTTTATTTTTATCAATTCCTAGAAATTTCAGGTGACCCCATTTGAATTCCAGGCGACCCCACGTGGGGTCATGACCCCAAGGTTGAAAAACACTGGGTTAAGATAACTAGATTTTATATACACTCAAGTGTAAACTTCAATGTGTGGTGTTCAGAATTTCAACTGATTAGTTCATGGTCCATTTATTAGTAATTGTACATTCACTACAGATCAGAATGAGCAGTTTGTAATCCTGCTGTACTTTTTCCTTGTACATTGCTAAATTTTTTATAAAATCTGCTTTATAAGTACACCAAGAAACTGCAGAAGTAGCTCCTGGTGCACACTGACCTCTGACTGGGAACCACTGTCTGTAGTCAAGTGGCCGGACAAAGTTAAATAAGGCTGACATAAAGAAACAAACCCCAACAATATTTACCTTGACTATTTCAGTGTCCACATTGAGCTGGTTTGCTGCAGCAGTGATCTTTTCCTTGCAGACTGAGCCCAAGCTCGTCATGCCTCGGTCCCAGTAGCGCTTCAGTTGGATGAGATCCCCGTCACTGAACTGGGTCCGATCCTGCAGCTGAAAACACAAACCTCTGGCTGAACACATAACATGCACAGAGGGTGTACGCTAGCTCACACTGAGTTTGCTGCACCTCTTCCTGTAAAACCTATTAAAAAACGGCAGGGAATGTTTCTAAATCTGGTATGTTTGAACGTAGCAGAGGATTATAAGTTTAATATCTTGTGTTAAATTTGACGTAGCAGTACTTACTGTTCTCTTTCTGGAGTTGCTGATAACCCAGGGGGCAGCAGACACACCGACTGAAGTCTGAACATAAAAACATGCACAGTCAGGTTTCATTTCACCTTGAGGGACATTGTTAAAAACACTAGAAACTCACCTGTGAGCTGGATTCCACTGTGAGTGAGGTCTGTGCTGTGACGGAATAGCTGCCCTGAAGAGTAGAGTTACTGTGAAGCATTGTAGGTCTGGAGTTAGTCAAAGGGGGTGTGTGGCTTCCTCTCACCACAGACAACTCAGCCCTGCTTGGGCTGGTTGGTATCTGCTCTCTGTGGATATGTGACTGAGCAGCCATGTTTGCCAATTCCTCTTCCCTCTGCCATTCATCTTCTTCATCCCCAGTTTCCATGGCAATGGAGAAGTTGTGACTGGCATCCAGAGCTTGGGGCACCAGCCTTTGACTTTCCTGACTTCTTTGAGCAGTTGCTGGTCCAGGCCGAAATCTGTCGCCCTCGCTTCTTTCAGACAAGGTGAAGACCTGCTGGATACGAGGCGTGTGATCAGAGGAAGGACCAGAGGTTTGGGGTGGAAGGGATACCCGAGGCTTCTGAGGAGCAGCTGGTTGAGGTTGGGGGTTGGAGTGAGGTCTGGGCTGAAGCTGAGCCTGTGACTGGGAGGACGAAGAGGACGAGGAGGACCAAGGGTGAGTTTGTGCTGTACCGTACTGCCTAGTCCAGCTGTGAGGTACGATCCCAGCTCCTGCACTTACCCCTGCCTCCCCAAGGGATAAACCTCCCTTCCTGACTGCAGTGTAGACTACAGGCCCTGAGGCAGATGTGAGACTCGGCAGATTCTGAGAGAGCGACACTAGTTTGGACTGAAGAGGTGAGGAGCTGGAGCTGTTCTTACTTTGCAAGGCCTGGTTTATCAGAGACGAAGACGTGTGTCCAGAAAGCTCAGAGTCTGACTGGGATGGGGGGGCCGTGGTTCTCGGTCTGGGACGAGGGACGGAGTTGAGAGAGTAGATTCCGGTTAGTATGACGTCATTATTGTTGTTGTTATTGTTGCTGCTGCCACTGCTGAGTGAGGATGATGAGGAAGGAGAAGAAGATGTTGAAGATAAAGAGGGGAAGGATGAAGATGGAGGGAGAAGGTGGACACGGTTTTGGATGTTCCGTGCTGCAGCCACATCAGTAGGAAGCAGAACTCCTGCTGCCAGACCATGATTGGACAATGCCCCTCCAGCTAATGAGTGATTGGAGAGTAGTCCTCCAGCAAGGCCATGACTGGATAGGGAATGAGACATGCCTCCATTCTGGTCAACCTTGGAGGCGATCTTACGTCTTTTGTTGCCAACCCATGTCTACAGAGAGAGCAGCGACAAGCTCAGTAATATCACTAAAAACAACATTAACACCAGAGGGGCTGATTCTGCACAGTGAGAACAACACTGGAATACATGAGTCTGCACTAGATGAAGAACTCACAGTGGAAAAATAAAAACACAGATCCACTGTCTCAATTACTCCCCCCCCAGTTGCCGCACAATTACAGTACATGACCATACTTTGCTCAGTCATTCGCACAAACACAAGTGTATAGCATAGACCTACCCGGACCACACTGAAGTCCAGTTTGGCCTCCTGAGCACATTGGAGTATTAGCTGGAAGCAAGCCTTGCTCTGATTGGTCATCCCATTCTCATAGTAGCGTTCCAGGATCCTCTGCTGTTCAGCTGTAAAAACTGACCGCAGGTTCATCTGTAAGATAACAAAAAAAGCCAAAAACTTAATGTTATGTAAAAATTCTGTATCAGTAAAGATATAAAACATTCACTGTGGACCAAAACACATTATCAATTCACAAAGTAATATATAACTCTATTCTATCAAAACCCAAATGAAACCGCTCATATACTCACAGTCTGCAGGCCACGCCTCTGTGGCCATGCATCCATTCTGTTGCTGGATGGGAACGGGGCAGCCATGCAGATCACAGCAAAACCTCCATACTTCTAGGTAAGCACAGTTTTGATTGCACTCATCCTGTCTCAGTCCCCATGGCACGCTGACAGGTTATGTAGCTGAAGAGAAACCAAATGCTTTTTCACAAAGGATCCATGAAAATTAGAAAAAAGTGTTAAAGCAACTGAGACTGAAATCCATCCGTCATCATCATGCTGTACTCGATTGGCAAAAATATATATTTTTTGTGGTATGATTATGATAAGTGGCATCAGCTTAAACCACAGAAAACATACTGACAGCCATAATAATATAGATCAAACTTAAAATTACACTGAAAACAAATCTAAAAACTGTCAACATAATGTGAAGCAATGTTTGTTAACCAATACTACAAATGCATACACATATTAATGCAGCAAGTCTGTGTAATACTGTGTAATTTTGTGTTAAAATGTAAATATATGTGCAAATTTGCTAAGACTGATATGGTGCTGGCTTCAAAACCGAACATTTTTACTGTAACTTGACATGGAAGTGAGCAAAAGCAGTTCTGTGTAATAACACCGGTATAACTTGTTCTCGGTCTGTTATTTAAAGCGCCACTAACACAGTAAATAATGGTAATAATAATGAAATGAGTGACATAGAAAACGTTTGTTTACGTTTTGCTTTGTGCTGGCAGAGCGACAGGAAATTAGGGGGGGTACAACACAGTTTAACTAGAGCCACTTTTAGAATGATCTTAAGTAACAGAGTTTTAAAAAAAGAGCTAACTGTGGTTTAAATAGCTCGGAAAATGTCACATTGGGGAATACTGTGCGACCAATAAGCATTCAGCAGGTTTATTTTGGAAGGCTGACTGCGCATGGCTACAGTAAACATGGAAATATTACGGAGAGAATTAGCGAACAAATTGTGGGCACGTCAGATAAGTACGCAACCGAGGCAGCAGTCTGAGGATCTAGAAATACAATTACCACACAGGAAGCACATGTCATAACTTTACGACTGAGAGCCAGACAGTAAACAAACCGGGTAAGCGCCTCTACCACCAACATGGCTATACAGACAGCTTACGTTAGCCTGTAGGCCCGAGCGGCCATATCCGAGGCAGCCGAGCGCTAGCTAGCATTAGCATAGCTTTCCCAATGGATAGCTGCTGCTAAACTTTTCCTTCAAATCTGTGATTTCCCGACCCTGGCATGATCATTCCCGCTGACCCGAGCTCCACACGGGTAGGAACAAAAACGTAACGGAGTACTACTAAGCAAAAAGTGAAATCACTTTCGTACTTACCATTTTTGATGTCAAAATCAGACGAACGTTCAAATTCAGCAGATTTCTTCACCAGTCCCCTTTGCTAGACAATGAAATCAGAACGTCCGATCATCAATTCTAATCATGATTGTGACGTGTGTGCAGACAGGAGCCAATGGGAACTCAAGATCATCGCTGTGACACACCGCGGTCCCGCCCACCGTTGACTTTGTCCAGTCGATAGCTGGAAGAGGGAGGTCACAGACATGGAAGCACCAGAAAATGGTTCAACGGTTTGTCTGCTGATCCCCCAAACATGTCAACAGATCATACGAAGAGTTTATCTGGGTTTGGAACTGAAACTCTGTCCTTTTTCTAAATAGGAAATGTTTCCTGGTCTGTGGCTTTGTCTTTATTTCCAAATTTGGCAGAAATCACAATGATCTCCTAGTTGAAATTACCAGTTGCTTTCAGTTCACTTTTGTTTGCGCAGCATCAAATTATAGGAAAAGCGCTCACTTTACAGAGTAAGGTCAAAACCTCTCAGTTGTGTGGTTCACATCCAAATCATGTCATATTCTTCTCATATCCCTCTTTAATGACACTATAGTAATATGGACCCCCCCCCACACACACACACTACTAAATGCAAATCACTACTTTAAAAAGTGAGATTACATGTTTTGAAGACTTCCATTTCATTATTTTATTTTTTTCTATGGCTGATAGTACACACTATAGAGAAACAGACAGAGAAGTTAACTCCAGATGTACAGAAGTAGGCAGCAGCAACCCGAAAAGCAAAGCATTAGACAGATTATGCAATACTTTAATAATTTTTCTCACTTCTGAACCAGGACATAAACACTGATCATGTGAGGTTCCCTCTGAAAAACATAGACTCTGCCCTTTGTTATTTAGATAACTTTGTGACTTTTGTTTCATTTAGATATGCTGTAAGTGTTTGAAGGTTTACATGTATTTATATCTGCTCTAATAAAAATAAAAAGAGTATTAAAAACGTTGATATTGTTTATTGTGTGTGTGTGTGAGATTGGGATGTCATTGTTAAACTATGCTATTTCCAGATTTATATA
>JAPQRP010000002.1:31547276-31560287 GCA_037367295.1 Apogon hyalosoma
AATGAATAAAAGCACTGTTTTTGTCAGTACAATGACATAGATACTGATGGAAGAACTGAAGTGATTTTGGTTATTATTAAGAAAACATGGAAAATGGATATATATCAGCTCTGAAATTAAACTCGTACTAGCTATTTTTCTTCTTATCATTATATTTGTCCAAACAAATGTACCTTTAGTTATACCAGGCATTAAAATAAACAAGAAATTGAAGAAAACAAGAGTGGTCTAATATTTTTTTTCTGCGACTGTAAATGACAGTTGTTGGAGATGCTCGTTTTTACATTCAATGAATGACATACTTTACTGGAAAAGTCACTTTTTCTTCAGTTTTCTCTGTTTCAGATATAATAACCTTCAAATGTAATGTCAAAATGATGATTAAAGTATATGATCAATAAATTAAATATAGGCAAAGGCCTGATTTTTACTGAAAAAAAGGTAAAATTCAGAGGGTCATATTATAATAAGTGGTAATAAATCACTTAAGAAAGATTAAATAAAAAGAAAAAATTAACTTGGGAACTACTACAAAAGTAGCACTGGGTCTTTATGGGTTAATATAACCAAATTACTTTCACAGTAACAGTAGATTTAGGCATGTTAAAAATTTGTAACACCATAGTTAGAATTTTCCAAATATTTCACACATTTTTATTTAGATACTTGGAAACTGGAAGCTCAAAGTAGAAATTAGTTAGTAAAATGCAGCTTATTGTGATATTTTTCAAGAAACTGAAATGATAATGGACGATGGCACGTTTTAATCATCACAGAATTATTGAACGTTCTCTAATATTATGCCTAAAAAGCAGCAAAATCAAGCAGAAATTTTAAAAATGATTGAAATCTATGGCTTCATTAAAGTATATCAGTTTCCTCCTCCATTTTTTACATTTTCATTCTGCTGAAAATGGCTGAAATATAATCAATAAATGCAAAAAATGTACATAAAATGCATGTAAATGTGTTTGATTCACTTTAATATTTCTACGTATTGAAACTACCTTCAGCCTGCTTTATTAAGTGTTAATTTTCCTCAGTTTTTTCAGAATATGTCAAAACATTAACATATGAAACATTACTTTAGTCGTGTCAGTATATGTTAATTTCAACAACTTTGCCAGTGCAGTCTGCTTGAACGGAGCATTAAACACACATCTTTCCAGCTGAATGCAAATGAATGTGAAAAGCATGAATGCAAAATCAATCTGCTGTTGATTAATAGGTGTTAGATATGCTACGTTTCAGCATCGGGGACCGTGCTCTGGTGAATGTGGCCTCGCGTACTGTGACGTAACATTTCAGCTGTGGAAAGAAAAGAGAATTAAATGGCGAGGTTCTCCTTTCGCCCCAAAACATTTAATAAATAAAAGATGTTGGAGTGCGATTCTGAGGATAGCGGTAGACGTATCAGCATAGAGAAGAGGCCACTCCACACACAGCTGCCATGGCAACCACATCGACATGAAGGTGAAAAAAAGGGAAAAGGGAGGAGGAGGAAGGGGGGGGGGTGTTTTAATGACATCGCCCTCTCACTGTATTGATTTGACACGCACATATATGCATGTACAGCTCAAATTATTTCTCTCTTTCTGCGAACACACAAAGTCAGACAGTGGACGCGGGGCTTTATTCTCCCTGGTTCGCTTCAGCACCCTGGAGAGAGCCGCTCTCAGCTTTAGATTAAACCATAGGACAGCCTAATTACAGCTGGGCAAACATGTAACGCTCCCAAGTTCATGTATATGTTGACGTTCACACAGAATGCAGATTATACAGAACACAGCGTATATGCATGACCCAGTTTCAGAAGGACGCATAGTCTCTCTTTTCCTCTCTCTCTCTTTCTCTCTCTTGTCTTCTGCCTCTTTAGTTCCTCAATTCCCTCAATTCACCATCTTCGCTGCCACTGTGAAACCCTCTCTGCTTTGTAGTCGCTGTGGTCGTGACTGTGTAGAATAGATCTAGAGGCAGAGGAGGAATAGATACGTCTAGCTCAGCCCCGTGCATCTGACTATACAAGGATTTGTGTGTGTGTGTGTGTGTTGCCTTTGTGTCAGCAGGAATCAGGCTCTGTCAGGCAGGACATGACTGGAGGTGCCTTGGGACGTTGAGCACAATGTGGCTCAGTGGGTCTGTGTGGGTCTGTGTGTGTGTGTGTGTGTGTGTTGGTTTAAAAGGGTCACAGTGTAGTAACGGGCTACTCAAGCAGGCCTGTTCTTATATTAGAGCAAAGACAGGCTGTTTAACCCATAAGGACCCGGTGCCACTTTTGTGGCAGTTTTTTTTTTTTTCAATCTATATTTAATTTTTCTGAAGTGATTTATCACCATTTATGTCAATATTATCCTCAGAGTTTTATATTTTTTTTGGTATTTTTATTTTATTTTATTTTTTTGCCCCCCCCATCGGAGGACAACTTTATTTTAAATTTAAATTATTTACAAACAGTGATTACTCCCGACTGACCCACATCCACCCCATCCCTTATACTGCGATAGCCCTAATATTGTTAAGTAAGCAGTGAGCAGATAAAATTGTGAGCAAAAACTGATTGGACAAATTACACGAAATTGGACAAAATTGGACCGATTGTATAGATGGACGTGGATGAATGGGCAGGCAGACAGACAGACAGACAGACAGACAAACAGGCAGGCAAATCAACAGAGTGACACAGACGGACAGGTGGGTGGACAGACAAAGAGACAGACAGGCAAACAGGCAGATCAACATGTACAGTTTTAAAGTACTACTGCTAAAGTAAAAAGGTCTACAGAAAGGACTGGTTATTATTTGTGTGTGCATATGCAGTAAATGTGAGTGAGTGTGTGTGTGTGTGTGTGTGTGTGTGTTTGGATGTGTGTGTGTGTGTGTGTGTGTGTGTGCCAGGAGGGTTAAAGAGAGAAAGAAGGGGAGAGGAATTATGTATCAAGAATGCATGAGTTTTGTGTTTTTTAGTGAAAATCATGTATTTTCCCATATTTAATTCACGGATTACGTAGATGTTCATAAAAGCTCAAAATAAAGTTGAGGATTATATAAGAAGCAGAGAAAACTAAAGAACAAGTGACTCTTTCAGCAAGGATGTCAATAACTGAACATATAAACCGTGTCTCTATCCACTGTCATTTATCAAACTCCATGGGTTTGACTTTTGAATCAGTGTTGTAGAAGATAACAACATCCTCCCACCCAATAAAGTGTAAGACATTATTAGTCCACAAAATTAAAATATGATTCAAGTAGTAACTTCACACAATATAATTTGACCGCTTAGACGTCTATTTTAACTCGGCTTGTAATGAAGTCATGTCAAAACCAGCATTTTAGTAAGAATGTTTATTTTTTTGTGTGAGTGACTGTATTTCACATTATTTTATTTATCCTAGTCGTGTTTCATACAGAATATACAAGGTGTGGGACTTAGAATGCACGGTTTCTGCAAATGTTAGCCAGCAAAAAAACTGGTAAAGTTAAGTTAACGCTAGCTGCGTGCATTAGCGTCATGGCTCCGTTAGTGTCGTTAGCACGGCTCTAGTAGAACTGGAGCGGTCAAAACTAAAAAAACTAAAATGCAATTAATGAGTAATGATTCTAATATAAAACAACAATACATTGCTGTAATTTATGAACAGCAAAAACCTGTAAAAAGTATCCAGTAATATACTATAATTATTTTTTACAGCAATTACCAAACAATTTCACAGCACTTTTTTTGCCTGGTATTTACTGTCAATTCTACAGGAAATTTGTTAAAGTGTTTGGAGCCTCTGAATGTCCAAATGGGTCATATCTGAGACGACAAACTGCATTTTACACCAGTTATTTACATGTATTGATAGGATGGATCAGCAGGTATTAAACATTTTAGATCAGTAGATGCTTTTGGTCGTCGGTGGACGTTTGGGTTTTATGGGTCAAGACGCTATGATGGGAGGGACTGTAATATTGTGACCATTTATTTGTGATTCACTGTAAAAAGTGTGCAATATAGTGTATATCTGTGAACTATATGTGAGTGTATCCATTCCACAGTGCAGTACCGTAGTGATGACATGTTGAAGGGTGAGAGAACCAGAACATGACGTGATTGGAACTCTCACTCCGATGTGGAGTTGTGATAGAGGCCTTAACATTCACAAGCTTATTTCACATTCCCACTGATCTATGGCCTACATAAAGATAAATGTTATTATAAAGATAGTTAGTAGTCATTAATCAGTCAATTATATGATCATCTGAGTGGTTAAGTGGATGGGATTACTATTGCAAGCAAGTAAATGACATTCAGTAAACTAAGCTGATGTGAAAATTGTTGATTAGACCAGGTTGCCATTCACAGGTGGGTCACAGGAGATTTAATTAGTGACTTCAAGTAAAAAGGGGTGGATAAAATGAGAATCCTTTCCCTCCATTTAAATATAGCATCATTATCATCATTATTTCCAATTTATAGAGAGGAAATATATTGAAGAGAGGAAATAAAAACAATATTATTATAATATTAGCCTGTAACCTGCACCTAAATGTATGCATTTGGTTTCACAGAGTATTTAATTTGTATTTATTTGCATTAAACTGTGTAAAATACAGCCCTGCGATGAACTGGCAACATGTACAAGGTGTACCCCGCCTTCGCCCATAAGTAGCTGGGATAGGCTCCGGCGACCCTGTGACCCTAGTGAGGATAAAGCGAGTTCAGAAAATGAGTGAATGAATGAATGTATAAAATAATGTGAAGATTTAGCAAATACACATGCTGTATTTCTTTGAAAAGGACTGTCTCTATTAAAGATGATTGTATAAGGTGAAGCCAAAACGCACATCAAATTATCAGCACTTTTATTTTATATTTTTCTACCACATCCACCCATGATATAGGCTATAGCTCGATACTGAAGGAAAAATTAGTGCTCAATATGTATAAATGTATGTATAAGTATGTGACTTTTATTCAAGTTTAAAAAAATGTAAATGTATTTGATAAAATATTGTTTGCTAAGCAGTAATAAGTTCATTTTCTATATTATAAGTACTCTGCTCCTTTGGTTCTAAGTACTTTATATGCAATTGATTTTTGATAATTGATTGTTAGATTTAGAGCTACAAGAACTAACTGATTAAAAAGTAATAATAATGTGACCACCCCTGTTGTCAGGGAAGTAGCTCCGGTTAGGTACATAAGTAATCAGAAACTATTGGCAATCAATTGTTTCAGTAATTTGTCAAATAAAAATCTTCAACTCTTGATTTGTTCACTGATGAAAATGCCATGTTGAGAATTAGGAGATCATGACGGGCTTTGTTGTTTTTTTTTTTATACATTTAATAGAGTAAACATTTAATCATTTCTTTGAGAAAATAATTGGCAAATTCATCGGTAAAAACAATTATCATGAGTTGCAGCCCTGGTTCAATAAGTAGATCAATGTCTTTGTCATGTCTGAGCGTTTGAGTCATAAGTACATTCTGCTGGATTCTGTTTTTGACCAGCTCTATATATGTAAAATGTCATGAGATAACTTCTTTTTATGATTTGGAGCTATATAAATAAAACTTGATTGATTGTTTGATTGATTGATAACTGAGCTGCCCTGGTTTTACCGAATCTCACCTCATGGTTAAATTGCTACCAGTGACATTTAGACATTTAACCAATAACTGAACCGTTAATAATGAGTCGCTAGTGTTAGTTTTCCTAAAATGAAATCTGTCTGTCCTGCAGAATTATGGCCTCGAAACAGAGAACCTGCGGACGTTATCCCACAAGCTGAACGCTTCAGCGAAAAACCTCCAGAACTTCATCCTGGGCCGGCGGAGGGGCGGGCACTATGACGGACGGGCTTCCCGGAGGCTACCCAATGACTTCCTCACCTCTGTGGTGGATTTGATCGGTGCAGCCAAAAACCTGCTGGCCTGGCTCGACAGGTACGTCATCATACATATTCCTGTTCGTTCAGTCCAGCATTCATCAATTAACATTAACCCACAAAGATCCAGGGCTACTTTTGTGGTAGGTCCTAAATTAATTATTTTCTATAGATTTTACCTTTCTTAAGTGATTTATAACCATTTATCGTATTATTCTCTGTATTTTGTGCTTTTTGAGTGAAAACCATGTATTTTCCTATATTTAATTTACTGATCATGTAGATGTTCATAAAAGCTCAGAATAAAGATGAAGTTAATAGTATCAAAAACAGAGAAAACTGAAGAAAAAGTGCCTTTTTCAGCAAAAATATTAACTGAACATAAACCCAGTGTGCCCATCCACTGTCAGTGATAAAACTCCATT
Source organism: Apogon hyalosoma (assembly GCA_037367295.1). Lineage (NCBI taxonomy): Eukaryota > Metazoa > Chordata > Actinopteri > Kurtiformes > Apogonidae > Apogon > Apogon hyalosoma. The sequence goes on from JAPQRP010000002.1 coordinate 31,553,578, forward strand.
GGTTTTACTGGTGAATCAACGTTGTAGAAAATGATGGTGTTTCCATGGTAACTACGGAGCCTCTGAACGTCCAAATGGGTCATAGCTGATGACCATGAAAAGATGATAAACTGTATTTTACACCAATTATTTACATGTATTGATAGGATTAGTGGTTCAGAGGTTATTAAACATTTTAGATCAGTTGATGATTTTGGTCACCGGTGGCTGTTTGGGTCTTCATGGGTCAAAGAACTGAGTTTAATTTGTTGTATTATTTGTCATATTTTACACTTATTACACTGGACAGAGCTGTTGAACAACAAAAACATTTCTACAACAATCTACAACAGCACAGGCCAAAAAACAAAGACCAAAAACAGTTTTAATTGAACAACTACTAAACATATAACAATATATGTGTCATATTTTCAGTTTTATTGTGGTTCAATAATTAATATTTGTTCAAGATTTTTTTTTGTTTTAATTATTAATTTTCATATACATTTCTTATATTTATATATATTTAGGTGCTAATTTTTCATTTGGAATTTCAGTTTAAAATGTATTTTGTCAGATTCAGGTAGTTTTTTTTTTTTATAGTTTTAAATCATGTATTTTCAGTTTCACAAAAAAATGGGATTTGAAATTGAAAAATGAAAGATTTTGCATCGAAAAAATAGTATTTTCAGTTGGAAAAAAACACTTAATATCAAAATATACATGAAAATGAAGACATTAAACAGAATGTAAAAAGTTATATTCAAAATATTGTCAGACTTGAGTAAAAATTATGTTTAAACTGAAAAAGGGAACTTTTACTCCTTTTATTTTTATGTTAAAGCATGGTAGAAATTTTCAAGGTCACTGCACAAAGTGTCTGTTGAAATTATTGTTGTTTTTTTTTTTCCCAATTTTATAAAACTTTGGCTGATATTTGGCTTCTATAAAATAATGTGCATGTTTATAAATATGTTACAGTGTGAGTGTCAGAATAATGAACTGGTTTTCTTCTTCTTCTTCTTCTTCTTATTATTATTATTATTATGCATACACATATAGAGATTCTATGAGTGATGACTGACAACTGAAGTGAGTGAATGAGGATGTTTTTATCCTTCATTTATTTCATGAAGCCATGTGTACATACATAAATATGAAAACTACTGTTGGGCTTTAAAAACCTCAGAGCTGTACAGTCTTGTGCCTTAATATCAAATCAAACATGGCTGTTTGTCTTTATCAGCTGCTTGGTCTTCCTTACAGCGTTGTCACTGAACAGGAAATGACACTGACACAACAGTATAACATAAAACAATAAGAATTATACAGAGTGTAGAAAACTCCTTTTTATTAAAATGACTGAATATGCTTTGCTGTCATTTATCATCACACGTACTCAGTGAGAGGGAATGGAAAGACTCAAGACCCAATATTTAGACCGGACAAGTCTCTACAGAGGTTCACAGCGTCACCGTTAAAACCCAGGATGTATTTGACGGATGGTTTCTTTGTGATGTTCTAGGTCTCCGTTTGCCAGTGTGACTGAGTATTCATTACTGAAGAACAACATAGTGCAGCTCTGCTTAGAATTAACGACCATTGTACAACAGGTGGGTCTGTCACAACTATTACAAAACCGCTAGAGCAGTTCATTTACATCATCATCATCATCTCCATTCACCTGTATTGAAAATAACCTCTGAGTCATATTTTGATCGCTTTTTCCACATCATCTTCCACCATTTTTGTGGTTCAATTAGATTAATCGGATGTGAGTAGAGAATTAATGTCACATGTTGATTATCTCAATGCGTCCAGGACTGGGTTAGGGTTAAACAAACTGTTTTATTTATTAGCAGTTATCATAAGCAGTGACAAACGACTGGAGTTAATATTGACCTTTATTAGTTGTTGTCAGTAGCCATCTTATTGCTGTATAACTGAAACGTCTATGCTCTATGTGGCATTTCAGACATTTCAACATTTATTTTATTTTATTTTTTTTTTTTTGGAGACTTAACTTATCTTTGAAAAATGAGCCCATTTTCTGCATTTTACTCTGATCAGTCCTGCACTATTATCTGTGGAGAGAAGGAACTAGTTACTCACTCTGTTACTTCCATCATCAGCTGCAGAAAATAACAATTTGTTTAACCCTCGTATAGATTTCAGGTCAAATTAGATCTGATTTGACATTACTAAAATCACCCTAAATTATTTTAGCCAAAAATGCAATGAAAATGATCTAAAAACTTGCAAATTATTGTTAAAAAATGCTAACTTGGGTCAAAATTGATCCGTAGGAGTTGTATTAAAGATTTTCATGCCTCTTTTGAAATATGGATGAAGGATTTATCAACTACTTATTAATTTCAGAGTAGATATTTATATATTTTATTCATGATTGAAAATTTAGAAAGACACAAGGGCACCCCTTCTGCTCTGCCCCATGGGACTTAACTCCAGAGGAATATGAACAGTAGTCAGTGGCAGGAGACAAATAATGTTTTCATTCAGTTTGAGTTGTTCGACCATTTATGCATATGATTTTTGTCTATTTAAAATGGAATTTTATGTCAAGAAAGACACATTTGGATGCAAAGATAGTAAAGTAGCATGTAGTTTTGTGCCCTGAGATGAACTGTTGGCTGGAGAATGCATCATCATCATCATCATCATCATAAGTGGTTCAGAAAATGACTGAGCGAATGTAGTTTTGTATGTAATGGCTTTGTTGACTGTCTCTATCATCAAATGGGATTTACATGACCAACATCAAAACAGCCATAACTTCAACATATTCCACTTCATTCTTTGAGAGTTAGCAGGAAAAAAAAAAAAAAAAAAGCAGAAAAAGGCAGAACTCAGTACAGGTCTGGTCATGTTGAAGCTGCAGGGACAGAGTTACAGTGACGTCCCTCTGCAGCTTTTGTCCGTGTAAGTATTGAAGTATTTTTACTATCAGATATTTTGATAACTTTATAGCAAACTGCAGTGTTCTTTTAAACTGAGAAATATCATATGTGTAAAATGGTGCTTAATACGAACTGGATAAAAAAAAAAATACTTGACTCTCACCATGGGCTGTAATACATTGTTTTTTTGTTTGTTTTGTTTTTTGTTTTTTTTTTTTTAACAAAATGAAGTAAGATGGGAAAGAGCAGGACTTCACTTCTCTATGAAGGCATAGAAAACCAACAAAACCTTAGGGTTAATTCTGTTTTTCCAGTCATGACCTCCTTACCCCTCCACATTACCTATATACAATCATTATTCATTTACATTATTCATTTATTCATGTCAAATCTGTCCTTCACATTTTTTGTTAACAAAACCTAAAGTGTACAAATTAATTGTTTATGAATATGTTCTAATGTTTTAATGAGCAATAAATGGCCCTTTGTCTTCATTAAGTGTATTGTGTATATAATCAAAATATAATTAGGCTTACAGTAGAAGAGTGGCATGGAATGATCTCAAAAAGACAATGTAATTAATTAAATCATTAAACCAATTATTGTTATTAATCAACTAAAATGTAATCATTGTGACATCCCTAACAGTAGGTTCTTACACACACCCACACACACACTGAACACATATGGTGCACATGAAGTCCATTATTTGTCTGAGTCCAAATGGGAAGGGTAAAACCACTGGGTTCTCACCAGGCACATCAGTATGGATTCTATTGTAAAGTTAATTTCTATAGATTTGAGGGGAACATATGCCCATATGCCACAGGCTGATGGAATGAACCGCTCACACTAACAGCCTCAGGCCGTGAATTCATTGACTCAGTGTTAGACTTCATCCCAGCTCTTACTGTACGCACCCTGACGGAGAATGAACTGGGGGTCTGTCGTCCCCTCTGGCACCTTCCCTCCACCGTGTCGACACATGTATGCATTTACAAAGCAAAAAATAAATAAAGAAAAGAGCAGGTGCATGCATACACCCTCTAATACTGCAGAAATCTCATTGTTTGGAGAAGCGACGATGGCTGCTCTCCTGGTTTCCATCCATGTCCTCCCTGTAAGACCCTGCTTAGAGTGTGTGAGAGTGTGTTTGTCCGTATGCCCAGAGTGAGTCCTGGAGCCATGCAGATAACACCCATCCACTCTTTATGAGGGCCAGACAAGAGGGGAGAGAGAAGGGGCCTATGGTGAGTCCACAGTGGGCCAAATGAACATGTGGCTGCCAGGGTGCAGGGAGACACACAAAGGTGGCAGCACTGCCCACACAAATGCATCAAACAGATGAATTAAATGCTACCCATGCACATCTGGTGTATTCAGTGGGCCGCATTCCCAGAAATAGATTAACTATCGGCTATCGTTAAATAACAGTCTGTCATGTGGAAGCTCATCGCAGCAGAGTAGATCTAAAACCGGTCAATCCACTGTCTGACTCTGTCTCCATTGCAAAGTAATACTCATCACATAGAAGGTTAGAAATGAAATATCTGACTGCAGCTGCTAAAAAAGAAGGAATCAGCCATCTTTTCCCCCGTTGTCCATTTCATTTCTCTCATTTCCTGCTTGTTATATTTGGACGAGGGAGTTATTTGAGCTATTGTGCGGATGCTTGGGTTGACGTTTTCTCCATCTCATGTTTTCCTCCTCTTCTTCTTCCCTCTCTTCTCTTCATTTCCCTTTACAGGATTGCACTGTGTATGAAACCGAGAACAAAATTCTCCATGTGGTAAGTTTGCCCTCTCTGAAGACTTGTTGAAATATCACTGATGACTCAAAGTTGTTGTCCTGTTTCTGTCACAGTCCTGTTGTTACGAGACAGAAAATGAGAAACAATACGGTTTCCGACTCTGCTTTTCACTGCAGGGTAGTTTCAGAGGCGCATGTGAACTGTCGGAGTGTTTTTTTTACCATCTATCATGTGAAAATATGAGACAAAACCTTTCTTGTTAGAACATGGGGCTGTGTTTTCTAGAAAGCTTCTACTTGTAATGAAATGTGTTTGTGTATGTCCATTTGTGATATTGTATTTAATTTGGTTTGAGTATATGAGAGTGCTCTACGTTTGTGGGATTTTGCGTCTCAGATGCGTGCATGTTGAAGTGCGTGTGAGCCCAGGGCCATCTGAAAGCTCCAGTTTAGATTGTGTGTGTGTGTGTGTGTGTGTGTGTGTGTGTGTGTGTGTGTGTGTGTGTGTGCATGTATGACAGTGTGTCACTGTGTACACATGTGAAACCGAGTGAGCAGTCAGTGTGTGATCCAGGCTGACAGTTGGATTGGGACACTTCCTGCTGCCATTCAAGGTACAATGGACTAAACCAAATGTAATGTTAGTGGGTGGGGGGGTTCACACAAAAAGAATATGCTACACCAAGACTTTGAGACCCAGATTGAATGTTATACTTATGGTAAATATTACATTTTATTGTGTATTTCTATGAACCACACCAGTCCTAGTGCTGTATTTAAGACATTGGTTTCGAATTGGTGTTGTGTCATTTCCTTCAAAGTGATTCACCCCTGGTTCTGAAGCTGTGGCTGTCATTTATCCCTGTTGTTTCAGGCCTGATAATGACCCTGGACAAGTGGCATCAGGCAAAATCCAATATTTAAATGACTCTGCACATGTGTGTGCTCGTAGTGGTTGCCAGACTAAAGGCTACACATGAGTAAGTCGGTTATGAGTGGGAGATCTATGTGTGAAACAAGGACACAGAGAAAAGAGAAAGAGATGGGGGGAGGTGTTTGTTTTTAGACGATGATCCTTGTTTACTATGTTTTGGAAATTAATAAATTGAAAGCGAAGTTACAGTGACTGAACCCAGTGCAGCACACAGACATCCACAGGACACTTTATGATACAACCATGAATACAGATCGCTGACAGTATCAACAACTGTAGATTTAGATTTTTTTTTTTGCAGCATACTGACCGTTAATGTAAAAGTGAATGTTCTTTTCTTGTTCTTTGGGAAAAAAAAATCGAATCTTAAAAACAAAGATGGCACAAGAATTTACTCATGAGATCTACAGTTTAATAACACATTTAACAGTTTGTTCTATAATGCTCCTTTTTTAAAAAAAAAAAAAAATTCAGTTCATGTTTTATCACAGTGTATATTAAGGATTGTTGTTATACTGTTTTTTAATGTCTGGGTCAAAAAATATTTAGCTTGACACCAAAAGTAAAAAAAAAAAATACAGTAAAATAAATGTGAAGCAGCCATTGACCAATGGTTAAAAGATGAAGTCTAAAGAGGTAAAAAGTCAATATTATACTTACTCAACTTCTCACTCCACTATTTCATTGGTAATACCTACAACATATCATGTTGATAGAGTGATTCATCATGCATAATAAATAAAAATAACTGAAATGAGCTCACTTTAACCACAGTAAAGGAGCCATCCTTGGAAATACAGTAAATACAACAGTATTAATCATAAATACAAAGTTGTAATCTGTCACATCTATGGCTGATAAGACTTCAAATTCTGAGTATTGGATTGAGTATGGATGGATGGATGGATGTACGGACGGACAGATGGATGGATGGATGGACGGACAGATGGATGGATGGATGGATGGATGGATGTACAGACGGACGGATGGATGGATGGACGGATGGATGGATGGATGGATGTACAGACGGACGGATGGATGGATGGATGGATGGACGGATGGATGGATGGATGGACGGACGGATGGATGGATGGATGGACGGATGGATGGATGGATGGATGCACGGATGG
>JAPQRP010000002.1:31564615-31575800 GCA_037367295.1 Apogon hyalosoma
CTAAAATTAACATTTATTTGCAACATAGTATAGCAAACTATTACATGATCAAAAACAAATTAATTTTAGCAAAAAAAGTCTTCATTTGAATGTCTGGGCTCACCAGAAATTTGTGATGTTAAAATGGAGTCACAAATCATAAAAGGTTGGGAACCACTGCACTACAGTAATAAGGATTAAGTACCTGTTAACAAACTCACTTAAATGATAAGTAACGTAGTGACTAATATTACTGATAATGATGTTAAATAAGCTATTACTTATACAATATTGAAGAGCCTATTAAAATGCCTGTAACATGAGTTAATATACTGATAAGCGTTAACTAACAGTTAATTATTACCATAGTAAGCCTTAATTAATGGTTATTACTTTGTGTTCATGTTGCCTTACATTTTTTCATACTTTTTAAAGATGTGTGTTACTTAAATTAATATAACAATAACCACCATCTAAGCGTTAAATGACACAATAATAAGCATGAAGTAACAATTAACAAAAGTATTGTTAACATTTTATAAACATTTATATGTTGATTAAGGCAGTAACTAACGTAACTAATAGTTAGGATATATAAGGTATTATTTATACATTATTTAATAATTTTTGTAAGATGTTTTCAGTTGTGGTTTATTTTGTAATTAGCATGAATTAACAGCTAATATAACAATAAGCTTTAAGTGTTAACTTTTTTTGCTAATGTTAAATAAAGGTTTATATGTGGAGTAACTAATATTAATTATTAATCATATGCATGTTAACTAATATATCATGTAATATTTGGATTTATCAGTTTATAAAGATGCTTTTAATATTATTTAACATTGTTATGGGTACATTTCTAACTAATTAACTGTTAATTATGTACATAGATATTATTTAGTAATGTTAACAATAATCTTATTGCAATTTTAAATTTTAATTAAGGTATTAATTAACTGCAACCAAAAGGTAATGGTCGGTAAACATGTTAATTAATATGTATGTTATGAAGTTCACAGCCAAGATGGACCTAAACAAGTAAATCACTAAAATGATTAAACCTTAAATGAATGAGTGGAGAGTGATGCTGCTACATTACAGGGCAGAGAGTAACTTCACTGGGATAAAACTGATCCTTCTGCTGTTGTCAGATTGAACATGCATGACTGTGCATAAAAAGAATCACTGGTGCTATAATGAAGGCCTGTGATGACGTAACACCTTATTTAAAGAGACATTACTTTAATATAAGCTTTAGTTTATCTGTTATCTGTCAGTCCAGTCACAGACATTCACTCAAATCCTTACGTTTGTACAACTCTCGTGTAATACGCTGGTACTTGTACAGATAGAGGATCATATATACCCACACACTATGTAATAACAATAATAATAATAATAATAATAATAATAATAATAATAATAATAATAATAATAATAATAATAAATTTTATTTGTATAGTGAGCACTTTCATGGAACTCAAAGACACTTCACATACAGCAGATAAAAACAGAAATCAAACATAAAAAGCAGGTGCAAAAGGCAGGTATAGGAATATAAAACAATTAAACATTAAAGTTAGATATTAAAAGCTATCTTGAATAAATGAGTTTAAAAGGAATTTAAAGGTGTTGAGGTCAGAGCAGTGTCAGATGGTAGGTGGGAGGGGGTTCCAGAGGGTTGGGGCTGCAATAGAAAAAGCTCTGTCCCCCAGGTTCAGTGCTTAAAATCCAGTGTATGGTTATACACTTTTTGTGTGTTGTACTGAATCTTCCTCATCTTTCAGGGGATGTATATCAAATCGACATATGATGGACTCCATGTTATCACCGGCACCACAGAGAATGTGAGTTTTTGTTTCATTCTGCCTGAAGCTTGATACTCCACCAGCCACAATTTGCGGTGTCATATACCACTATAAAAATGAATCTGTACCCAAGTATGTCCTCATATTTGTTATTGTTGTACTTCTCCTGCAGTCTCCAGCAGACCAGTGTAAGAAGATCCATGCGGGTGATGAGGTGATCCAAGTCAACCATCAGACAGTGGTGAGTTCAATCAGCATCAACACATGTAACGCTGCAAAAGCCATTACCGAATGTGCTTTCCACATGTTTCCACTGTGAATACATACTGCAAAGTGCCCTCTAGCCATCAAGGTACATCGTGTCTGCCGCCACCGCCACCACTGCCACCATGGTGCTTCCTGTCCTGTGAATGTGTCGCTATGTAGGCTAATGAGGTTTCTGTTGGAGCAGATTATAGGATGATTGTTTCAAGACCTTTGTTCAGTCCAACATGATTGCCAGCTCACACTTTGGAATTCATTCCCATTGTCACAAGAAACCCCTGAAGGAGGCGTGTGGTTTAAATTGTGAACTCATGTTCCACTTTTCAGACTTGAATAAGTTGTAGCTGTGCCTTCAACTCATCACTTCAGAGGGAAGCACAAAAACGGGCAGCCATTTTAAATGGAACGGCGCCTTGTGAGAGCATGTGATTGAACGCGCCGTCTTATTGCCTGCGCTGTCGGCTCTGGCACAAACGATTTGTTCCAGCGTTTATTTGAGATTTCTGAAGGGGGAGAAAAAGGGGTTGTGTCTGTTGTGACGACGTCTTTTGTGTGCTTCTCTGTAACTATTTCCCCGTGCGTTTCGATAGGTGCTGCTCATGCCGAAGCGTGCATGCGTGCGCTGGGGAGTGGGGTTGATTGACGCATGAGGGAGCCTCGTGTTATCTCTCTCACTCTCTCTCCTCGGGGTGACAGTGCAGATCGCACCCTGCCAGGCTCTCAGCTCCAACCCCTCATTACTCCCTCAGCTAGACCCTCACCACTCTGATCCCTCACTCTGGGGGAGGAGATAAGCGTAGGGAGGCTGAGGTGTGTGTGCAGGATGGGGAACGGGGGGTGGGAGTAGTCAGGGGAGGCTGGGATGAGGCAGAGCTGGGAGAGTAGGGCAAAAAAAAGGAGGAGGAAGTAAAGAGGGACTTTGGGAGAAGAGGAAGAGGATGAAAAGAAAAGAAGGGGAGCAGGGAGAGAACAGCAGAGGGAAATCTTGACTTAATATAGCTCTTTTTTCTCATTCCTAAATCGAGCGTCTGTGGAGGAAAAATGGAAACACAAAAACAGAAAACAGTGTTTCAACATCACCGCTGATAAGTTTATCTAGTGAGGTGCCATATTTAAAAATTAGATTAGTGTGAAGATGGGATGAACAAATTCCATTACATTATACAGTTATTATGTAGGCCTATCCCACGTATTTAGCAACAGCGCTGCCTTCATGTCTATGCATGAGCTTCTGTTTGAGTCTCACTTCAAAACAGGACAGTTTTTAGCTCACTCACTCTTTTGAGGTAAAATGTGGAATTTGCTCAAATAACAAACTGATTGTTTGAAGCAACAACATAATTATGTGGAGGTAATAGCATCTGGGAAAATAATGAAGACCCCTGGGATTTGAAAAACCTCTCCACTAGCAGTTTATGCTCCAGTATTATTTTGGTAGGTCTCTCCCTGTTTCCCTTTGCTTTCTGCGTATTTGCATAGAAGAGCTGGGGAAAAAAAAAACTTTAAACTGGCCTCATTAAAATAGGCTTGGTAGCATAACGCTGTGATGGATCAAAGAAGGGCTGAGAAGTTTTACGTGATTTACATACATACAGTTTAGTTCACTTTATCATAAAAATGTCTAAATTGACCACTCACTTAAGCGTCCTTTGTACGACTAAGCAAAATAACCAAAAATCACGCTACACACCTGACTGCAACTCAAGACACCGGTGCAAATTAAAGGTTCAAAGGGACATAAGAGATTTGCTAATGTGAGGCTTGTGTTGGATTATTCTTGGGAACCAGTTGTCTGTTGATGTTAGCTATTCTATTTCTTAGCTAATAACTCATTAGCTCACCCTTAGTGTTAACAAACTCTATTTTTAAGCTTCTTTTTTTTTTTTTTTACATATTGTTTGTTAACTATATTTGTAACTTCATGACTCATTGGCCCTTTGTTAGTGTTGGCTAGCACGATATTTAAGCTAACTCGTTAGTGGCTGGCCCTTTGTTAATATTAGCTAATTCTATTTCTAAGCTAACTTTTATTTATTCGTTTTTTTGTTCATATTAGATCACTATATTTGTAACCTAAACACTCACATACTGATGCTTTGTTAATGTTAGCTGACGCCATTTCCATTTCGCTACTATTAGGGTGTGTTTTTCTGTATAAATACTTTAAATCCCAACATCTACATGCTATTTTTTTGCTTCTCTACAGTGGCAACAGCGTACATTCATAGCTAAATAATTATGATCAAAGAAAGCATAGTGGGAAAAAAGACCAATTGCTGAAAACTAGGCTACAGTTTACAACAGTCTATCCACCAAAAAACACTGTATTATGTTCCAATATCCAGACCTAATTCTGTACGTTTGAATTAATGACTCCTATCAAAAATAAATGACCAAAGTGCTGGCCTGTCCTTGGATGCCCTCCTTTTTGTTTTGGTGGCTGGAGTTTTGATGTGGGCCAGAGTGAACAGGAATCGGGTTGCTAAAGGCTGACACAGGCTGGTCATCATTATGTCAGGAATAAGGTCAGAGCAGTTGCGCGTCTCTTTGTGGATGCATGTGTGTTCGAGGCCTCTGCGGACACTTCCAGTAGCTGAGACCAGTGTCACCAATCAATGGCCTGACGAGTCCTGTGAGCTCTGGAGACAGTCAGTCCACAGCCACAGAGAAACACTGCAGTCAGCTGTTACCATCCTGTCCCTGGGAACCAAACCATCCTGGTCCGTAGTTTACTTCAGCACCACAGACTATGTGTTATACATGCAGTAGTTTAGTACTTAGAACTGTGTTAGTATGTACTACTTTAGAAGATGTAACAGACATAGTATAAAGGCATGTAACAGTGCATTGTGTATGCATTATGCAGCCTACTGTCACCACATTATGTAACGCACTGCTTGAAAACAAATATGTTTACATTTCCTCATTTTAAATTAATTTTAGTCCTTAGAAAATGCAGGAGTTGAACTTTTGTTTGATAAAAAAGTAATGAAGAGGCTTGGCTCTACATATGATTTTTGAGTGGCTTCAAAAGACATCCAACCAGTGGTTAAATTGTCTTTTGTGAGGAGGGGAAGCCCTTGTATAACCTACGGTCAATGTACATCTTATTTCACAAGCATCTACATTATATTGCCCTCACATTGCCCACGACTTATGTCAGACTTTTTTTTTTTGTTCAGTTTTAATGTGTAGGCTGTGTGATTGAATAGTTATCTAAGCAATGAAGATGTTTATACTTTTCAATTTATTAATGTATTGTTTATTAAAAATCAACAAAAATTTGCATGGGATTCCAGCCCCGGTCTCCCACACTGCAGTCAGTAACGTTACCTACTAAACTATCCAACCATTGATATAAATGGTAGTAATATTACCTGATGAGCTATCGGCTGATATATGTATTAATATATATACTGGTGGCAGATCATTTTGTCTTGGTCGTTTTAAAAGTAGCTCACAAGCCAAAAAAGTCTGGGAAACCTTACTGTAGGCTCTAGAATTAGAATCCATTTAGAATAGATCATGGTTTAGAAGAGCGGCGCTTTGATGTTGACGTGCTGAGATACTAGAATCGTAGAATGCGTTATGACGTAATGTCTGATGATTCCATGTAGCCGATTTGGGTGTGTCTTTGGGTCGTCTTGCACTTATTTAACTTCATAGTTTATTTTGTTCATCAGGAGATGAAATTGAACAACAGACATAATAGAGGATTGTTTTATATTTAGGGAGAGGGAGCTGAGCTGTGGTGTACTCCAGCCCAATTTAACCTATGCATCCAACCAATATGGGTATAGGTTATAACTGAAGACATCCAAATATAATTGTTAAACCTGTGTCATCTAAACAACTAGTTTGGACTTTTCAGTTGTAATTAGTAGAAAATACACAAACCAAATATTAAAGTAGATCACCAATATACTTGCCTCTGATCTTAATCTAAATATCTAAAAAAAAAAAAAAAAACAGCAAAAAGTTGCTCTTTTATCATATTTTTACCCTATAAATTCAGCCAAAAAGAAACGTCACTTCATGGGTTGACTCAGAGAAACACATTCATATTTATTTCTAGCAGAGTCAGTGTCTTGTTACAAAGCTGCCCCTCAAAAGACTGCTGCTACAGCTTGTATTTTGTAATTACAACCACAATATATGGTAACTTGCAGAAAATTATGGAGATTATTACAAATTGTAGGTGTTCACTACATGATAAAGTGAACGTTTACTATATTTTCTCACAAAGATAAGCATTCAGAGTTGCAGAAGGTTTACACAACAGATGCATAACTGTGTAGTGGCACCATTTCCACTTTATTCACCCATGTAGTGATGAATGTTTTGCTCTTTGGAGAGCTATCTCTTGTTTTGTATATTTTAATCTGAGTGCCAAGCATTTGATCTGTAAAGCCAGTGATTGCATTTACATTTATCACTATATTCTTGTGCTTTCTATGAAGGAGAGGTGAACTGGCTTGGGTTGAATAGGTCACACCTTGAATAATTTTCCTTCAAATTACAGGAAAAAGGTAAAGCATAAAGTTGTCCATGTGCTCATGCTATTATTTAATGCACAAAAATTTATCAACAGGATTTAATTATCTGTAATATGTTTCTATGTCCTTCTCTGTCACTGGTGTGTACATCATGATGGAACACATTACCTTATTTATTTATATAGGTCAATGGAGTTAACTACAGAGGCATACTGGTGCACTTTACAACTTTTGTTTTCTGATGGGAAGAGGGGTCATAATATTTCAAGAAAAACTAAATATTTCCAGGGGAGTAAAAATGTAAGAGAAAAAGAGAATAAAGTGGTACATTTTCAGTAAAATACAGAATAGGATTTATGACATAAAAAGAATCAGAGGTTTTGTAGATTTCAGCAACAAAGCTACTAAAATTTACAAAAAAAACCCCTCCTTGTTTTAATTCATTTGTTCTATTGTTTTGATTAATTGGCCACTAATGGCCACTAGTTAAAATCACTGTGATCTGTTCAAAACCAATGTCAGGCTGGTCCACATCCCATTTAATACAGAAAACTTTGGTTTGTTATTTGTTTGTTGCTTTGATTCCCTTATAGTTGAACCTAAGTGATAAGTTTAAGTTGCAGTTTAGTTTGTTTCCTGTTACTTTTCCTGGACACTGGTTGCACAGTGGATTATACTTTAGAGAGAAGACTTGTCAGTCATTTATAGTTTTGCTGCTGAAACAAAAATGAGACTGAAAAACTATATTTTTAAAGGTGAATGTCGGAAATGTAAACTAGGGCTAAAAACACAACTACTGTCATTGTGATATATTTTATATAGTGTTACACATTTTTCTTTGGTCTTTCAGGTAATATTATATTTCCACATGTTTTAATATTCTGATGTTTTACTTAATTTTGTTCATGTATATATTTTGATGGTCGAAACATTTTATTGTAATAGTAGTTTGGAATGTTCATCTCTAGATTTCTGAACTCTTCTGCTGCTCTGTCAAGTGTTTGTCATGATCTGACCATAAAGACGAGTTTAAACTACATACTGTTTGTAAACTGTCCTCACTGCACATTAACAAAATAAGAAACTGATCGAATTAGGTGCTAAATCAGGCAACAGGAGAATCCATGCATGCAAATATAAACCATTTACATCTTCACTTTTTTTTTTTGTTTTTTTTTGTTTCACAAATAGTGTAAATCACTGAAACCAGCCCTTGTCTCATGTGAAGCTTTTTTTAAATTTTTTTTATTGTGACAACACTTTTGGCTGTATCATTCAGATCCAATGCAAATTCTAAACTACTGTGTTTCAGCTCTACACACTAAACAGTCCTCCAAACCAAACTAGACAAGCTTTATAAGACTTGTACTTTTACCAACATGGCTCCCATTTTGACTTTATAGTATGAAAATCCCAGTGGTACCTTTCAGTGGGTTGGATATATTAGGCAACAAGTGAACATTTAGTCCTTGAAGTTGATGTGTTGGAAACAGCAAAATAAGCAACTTAAGGAATTGAGTGACTTTGACCAGGTCCATATTGTAACGGTGATGACTGGGTCGGAGCATCTCCACAACTGCAGGTCTTGTTGGGTGTTCTTGGTCTGCAGTGGTGAGTATCGACCAAAAATGGACTAAGGAATTGGGTAATTGATCACCTGCTGGAGGTGTTGGACAAATAAATCTGATCCATGGAGGTCCACTTCTACTTCCAGGATTTTAGGGATCTGCTGTTAAGGTCTTGGTCCAGATACCACAGTATACCTTCAGAGGTCTGGTGGAGTCTAGGCCTCAGGTCAGAGCTGTTGTTATGGAAAAGGTGAACCTACACAATATTAACAGGTGGTGATAATGTTCTGCTCCCATAGATGCTGGATTGTTTGAGATCCGGTTGCTCTTTAGATACTTGTTTAGTCAGTACGAACCACTTTACACTGGGAATAAACAACAAGATCTGGAGATGCTCTGACCCAGTGATTTGACCATCACAATTTTCTCCCTTGTCACAGTTGCTCAGATCCCTACTCTTGCCCATTTCGTTGTTTCTAAAGGTGTATTCAGACCTACTTCATTTGGTCCATTAGAAAACCGATCAGAGTTTGTTTCCCCAGAAAGTCCGGACTTTTTTGTTTGGTGTGAATAAAAACATGCAAACTCTTATTCGAATCAAACAAGCTCTG
Source organism: Apogon hyalosoma (assembly GCA_037367295.1). Classification (NCBI taxonomy): domain Eukaryota; kingdom Metazoa; phylum Chordata; class Actinopteri; order Kurtiformes; family Apogonidae; genus Apogon; species Apogon hyalosoma. The sequence goes on from JAPQRP010000002.1 coordinate 31,573,345, forward strand.
TTTGAAAATGGACTCTGGGCCACTAGCAAAAGCGCAGTGAGAATGCAATCTGACCCCAATGAAAAAACATAAAGTCCGCATTCGATCCAAACCAAACGAGCGGACCAAAGGACTTTCCAGGTGGGAATACACCCGACCACATCAAATTCAAGGACTAATTGTTCACTCGGCGCCTAATATGTCCCACCCACTGACAGGTCCCATTGTAATAAGATAATCAAAATGAATACCACTTTGCTTGTGAGTGGTCAGAATGTTTGTGCTGATTGCTGTATCAAAGTTTTTTCTTTTTTCTTGTGAATATATGACTATTTTTGAGTCTTTTCTTTGAACATTTCTCTCATCCTTCCATTCCATGACAGTTTTTGCTGCCTGCAGTGACCCTAATACACCATCGTAGTTAATCTGCTGTGCTGCACAAGGACTTTGTAGCTATTACTTGTTTACAACCCCTGTCCCTTGTTGGACTCTTGCACACACAGCCACATACATGATTAAATTACCCAGTTCTTATTCATAAAAACACATTACAGTACAAACATAAAAGCCCAATGAAACACATAAAACAGAATGCACGGTGCAATTAGCTAAAATGGCTCCAGCGCTGGTTTGCTTTTAGCCAGCCTTTAACCTTTGTTGTAAAAGATGTTATATCCGTAGTTGATTTGATTTCAGCTGGTAATGAGTTTGCAGACTGTTGTCCATATTTAGATCTATGATGTGTTTTTTTACAGTGCGCTCGCTACGGTCCTTCTTTCTGTGTTAGTGTCTTGTCTCTGGATCAATTTGGTAGAGACTCTAATAGAGGGTTGCTAGAATTAGGAAGAGTAGTGATAGTATTTTAAGAAAAACTAAACGTTTCCAGGAGAGTAAAAATGTAAGAGAAAAAAGTATAAAGAGAATAAAGTGGTAGATTTTCAATTAAACTCAGAATAGGATTTATGACATAAAAAGAATCAGAGGGTTTTTTTTTTTTTTGTTTTTTTGTTTTTTTAAAGATTTCAGCAACAAAGCTACTTAAATTTACAAAAAGCTCCTTGCTTTAACTAATTTGTGGCCACTAGATAAGTTCACTGTGATCTGTTCAAAACCAGTGTCAGGCTTGTCCACATCCCAATTAACACAGAAAACTTTGGTTTGTTGTTTGTTTGTTGCTTTGATTCCCTCATAATTGAACCTAAATGGTAAGTTTTCCAAAGCGACAAGCAGCAGTTGAGTTTGTTTCCTGTTACTTTTCCAGGACACTGTTTACTCAGTGGGTTGTGCTTTAGCGAGAGAAGAAGATTTGTGTCAGTCATTCGTAATTTTACTGTTGAAACAAAAAAAATCAGACTGTTGCTTGAACTGTATAAACTGTATGAGTATGTATCCTTAATAGCACAGGTGTCAAACATACAGCCCGAGGGCTAAAACTGGCCCACCAAAGGGTCCAATCCGGCTCGTGGGATAAATTTACAAAATGCAAAAATTAGTTCAGGTTCCACATTCAGCCCAATTCAATCTGATGAGGGTCAGTCAGTAAAATACTATCATACCAACCTATAAATAATGACAACTCCAAATTTTTGTCTTTGTTTTAGTGTGAAAAAACAAAAAAATTACACGAAAAGGTTTACATTTACAAACTATCCTTCCATAAAAAACATGAACAAATATGAACAACTTGAAATGTCTTAAGAGAACTTAGTGTGAGTGTGATTTTAACAGTATTCTGTCTTACTAAAAGTTTTGTGCATTTGTAGATCCGCTGTGATCTGTAAGTTGTAATGTATATGTGTAAATTATAAACTGTGGCATAAAATTGTTAAAATTGCTCTTATTTTTCTTAGTAAATTTAAATTTGTTTATGTTATTCACATTTTATTTTCACATTATTTGATTTGTAGCTGTAGACATTTTCATGATGTGATTTCACTTTTTTCACTCTAAAACATAAAAAAGTTTGGAGTTGACATTGTTTATATATTATGTTACTATTTTACTGGTCCCACTTAGGTTTTGTTGGGGTGTATGTGGCCCCTGAACTAAAATGACTTTGACACCCCTGTTTTATAGCATATGTATCTTGGCTGCATGAACAGGTTAGTCTTCAATAATGTGGTGGCACCATTCGATTGACTGTCAAAATCTACCGATGTTTTTGTTGGCCTTCAGCGTTTGGTATTTTGGACAGGGGGCACCTGAATCCCTGTGTGTGCGTGGTGGTTTTCCTCAGCGGTGTGTTCTTTACAACATGCATGCTCAGTGGACTGCAGCAGTTTTTTGTGGTAGCCCCGGTGTATGTGTCCTCAGGTGGGCTGGCAGCTGAAGAACCTGGTCAATGCTCTGAGAGAGGACCCATGTGGAGTCATCCTCACGCTGAAGAAAAGGCCCCAGAACACCCTGAGCTCCACGCCCGCTCTGCTCAGGAACGTCCGCTGGAAACCACTTGGCCTGCAGGTAAAACAGCAGAACCC
>JAPQRP010000002.1:31575815-31587783 GCA_037367295.1 Apogon hyalosoma
CCCCGAAAAAAAAAAAAAAAAGACCTGCTTTATTCACAGCAGGATTTTTCCCACTCTCTGACCTGAAAAAAGCCTAAACTCACTTGATGACACGCTGCTCTTCAAGCATCACTATATTTGAAACTTAACAAGGATGCGAGAAATCGAATTTTGACCTCATTCCCTTCCTCTGCATAGGCACACACTGTACATCTGCACACTTTTGGTACAGTTATGATTGTTGGAAGCATAATTTAACGCTCAGCTTTCTTACACCTCTGGCTTTAACTTTTTCTTCTTCCATTTTTTCTGCCCACACTCTGATTTCTCCTGCTGGCATTTTAAAGAATTATTTCCAAAGGGAACTGGTCCACTGTTGTGACCTTGCATCAGTCCATCTTTTGAGAGTTTTAACATATCTTATTTTCACAGCCAACTGTACTGCCAGCACTTCACAAATGTGTTGATAGCTGAACTTACACCTTCAGGGAATTTATGCCTGCCAGACTTTTTTTTTTTTTTTTTTTTTAGATAGAGATATCTTGAGACGGGAAGTAAGCTACAACTGAAATTGGAGAAAATGAAAACCCTACTTTGCAAGAAATCATATCCCTGCAATTCTGAGCTCTGTCAATTGATCCAGATATAATAATACGGGTTGAACTTTCGGCCAAGGGCTAGTCTGGGGCAACACAAGGTCACTAAAGGTTCCCCCTTCATGTTCATATTTGCTGAAGCCAAGGTCTCGATTCATTCAACCTTTGCCCCAAAGGACATCTTCTTTTTAAATGTGTAAGGCTTAATGCATGAAATGCCCATTTTTCAAGGCTCAGAGCACATTTCACTTGAGAGCAAATACTTTGTAAATCTGTCACTCATTCAGAGGTAGCCAGAAAATATCACTCGACAATTTTAGAAAAGAGAGAGTCGTGTTGAGACGGGCGGAGGGGTGAGGTGAAGGTTATAGTCTGACGCCTGCCTGAGTGCTTTGTGAAGCAGCGACTGTCTTGTCAGAGCCTGTGTTCCACGGCTGCTATTTTTAACCCTGCATCGGGCTAATTCATTTACATGCTACGTGCATGCTTTGATCTCTGCACAACGTTTGGTCGTTCTTTGGCTTTTTCTCTCTGTTTTATTTTCTTCTCTCTGGGTCTTTCCTATTCCCTGTTTTTCACCCCTGTCTTTTCCTTTTATTCTCTTTCTGTTCTTTGCAGCAGTTATTTATGCACCTCTACATCTTTGAGCGCACTGTAAAGACATAATGTATATATGAGAAATTCAGCCACTGTAGTGACTTTTTCGACCCTCCCTCATCAGCGTCTCTATCTTAAACTAACTGGGGGACCCTTCTTTTGTTTCAGGTTGCCGTTGTGTTAGATCATGGCTTGTTGGCACTATGATCTTACTGTGTGCAACAGTGAAGAATTGTGGGAATGTTTTTTTTTTTTTTTTTCTTTGTGCGCCATAAGTGTTCTACCCTGATGATCTGCTGAGACACAGATGCACTGTGAGGGCTCGGATCAGAGCACAGCGATATCTGTGGGAGAAGAGAAGAAAGGAGTGTTTTAGATTTGTTCTCTCTCAGAAAGAATGAAGCTCTTAATTATTCATAAGCAACTACAGGCAGCTCCACTGGCTCTGAAACAAGAGCCGCTACTCAGCAAATACTGGAGATAATTCACTGAATCCAAAATATCCTGCTAAACAGCCTGTATGTGCGTGCTCGATGTGGGTGCACACACATTCCTATCCTGTCCATCTGTACGTGCACAAGCAAGTGTGTTTCTTGCAGAGAGATGTATCCATTATGAGCTCTTTTGCTCCTTTGAGAAGGGAAGGAACTGGGTCACTGCACTCTGTTCGCTTGGCTTTGGCTACATACTGTACAGTCGCAAACAAACACAAATACAATCACATGCACGCTCATACCTCTAAGCTTGGTTTTGGAGGATGAATTGCACGGCTGTGAAGTTTAGCCCAAATGTGGCAGATATTCAGACGGATTATAACTGAATCCACAAAGGAAACAATTTATCTCTGCAAATTATCATGTGATTCTAGGTCCAAATCCTTCCATGGCAACCTCTTTTATGTCTTCTAAATATTACACATCTCTCTCCCTCAATGTGTTTGCATGTGTGTGTGTAATCTAGTAAGGAGGGGCGTTCCCGTGATCCACTGTAATTGCAACAATGATGCCAATGATTTTGACAAAGGCGTTGTGTTATTTTGATAAATATTGCATGCATGCTTGTTTGTTTATACATACATGTTGCTGAAGGCTACATCAGCATCCCCATCTCAGGTCATACCGCCGGTCACGTGTGTGCTGCACATTGTCCGTGGCCCTGTTTTCATGTATGTGTTTCATATTTAGGGACATAAATTATTACTCTTTGTGAATGGTTGCTATTTTCGGCAACATGTGTTGGCCGGTTATGTATTATTGATGGTCCATGTAAATGGGTGAGGGGTTATGCCACATATGGTGTTACAACGCATTTTGTGGATTTTTGTTGTGTTTGTTGAGTTTTGGACAGATGGTGAATTAAAGTCTGTGACATCCTTTCAAAATGAATGTAATGTAATTATCTTTATGACAGATGTGCCCATTTAAAGGACTCATAAATGGTTCATGATTAGGTCATTATATAGGTTGAATAAACCATTAATTAATAACTTATGGCAGTTTTCATACAGTGAGTCGGGCTCACTATTTGGCAAGGTTGACAATATTAAATCTCAAATTTTACTTAGAGCGCTTAGCTTTCTTCAACATGTTAAACCACTTATTAATAAAGTTTCTTCAATTTATAACATACAAGAGAGCCGTATTGTAAATTGTAGAATATACCACTATTCAATAATGAGTTACTAACATAGAACATACCAACCAAGTTCAGGTGCCATCAATAAAAATGCCTACAAAGATGTTATGTTTGGTTTTCTTCATTAATCGAGTTTGTTTACGTCACTATACATTTATAATAACCATGAACCTTGTAACTGATTTCACAACCACTGCCTCCAACCACATCATGATAACTAATACACGAGTAGAGCACCATGTTTATCTTAGATATACAGTATAAAGCATTTTTAAAGGTACAGTGTATAGGATTTTAGTGTTCTTTCCAATAATCTATCTAATTATTGAATATGATTGAAAAATAGTGCTCAGTCAGTAAAAAAAAAAAGAAAACAACAATTTGTTTGATTACCTTTAACCTACAAAAACCTGTTTAAATATACATAACATGGGGAATGCTTGCTGGGCACCGCCATTATCGATGCTATTTTTTCCCTACATGAGCCTACAGAGGACAAAAATCAAAGTAGCCGCCTGCAGAACAGGGCTAATTCTGTGATGGGTCCACAGAAGTGATCCCAATGTGAGTCCTCAGACAGGCACTACCTGTGGGCCATGCATGGATCCCCTGATTCAAATATAACTGCATCAGTATCACTCATCTTATGTGGTCCACGCACATTTACATTTGAAAAAGGGGATCACGGCTGATGCCTGTCTGGTGACTTCCATCGGAAGCACTTCTGTGGGCCCATCATGGAATTTTCAGTGATTCCGTAATACCACCACAGATTTTGAGGTAGGGGTCCGTGGTTGTTACACATCATTACACAGAATTCTGTGAGACCAGGTTGATGGAAGTGATGACAGAGAAGTTGAGGTGCTTGCCATTTTGGCAGGTTGTGGAAAGAAGTATTCGAAAATCGCAAACAATACAGCCAAGGCTTTTTGTCCCAAAGTGCCAGCCTTTAGGTAAGCACATCACCAGAACAGATAAATTGCACTGTCTTTGCATTGATTAAGATATTTGCTGCCACCTAGGGTAGGGGAGTTACACACTGTCCCTTTAACATAAGTTACCAGCATACAAATGTGACACAAAAACATCTGTGTGATATAAAATACTCTCTATATAATTCACTTTTGTTGTCATCGCACAAGCTATAATAATTTAAGATCTGACACATGGCCTGAAAATGTCAATTTATTTCTGCTAACCCATAGCATGCTAATTTATCTATCATTTATCATTTATATAAATCCTTTCACAGTTGATTCTAATTTTCCATATATGTTTTTCTGTATTAATATTTTATATTAAGGATGCCAACATGGCAGGCAAAATACTGTGAACATCTGGATCAGACTTTGGGTTAATCATTAATTGGAAATCCAGTTGAATCATTGAATGTTCAATTTTATTAGACCTGGAGCATCAAATTTATGTGGATGATAACAACACCTAAAGTGTTTTATTTGCATTACTTTAGGCTTAATTTTCATTACAGCTGCAGCTAGCTGTTTTAACAATGAAGAATATAGAGTCAGTGTTAAAAGCTGCCTACAATCCAAATCCAAAAGATTAGCAGTTTATTATCAGGTACTATGCGACAAAGAAAAGCATCAAATCTTCACATTTGAGAATGTACAATCTGTGAACTTGTTGCATTTTAAACAAAATTAATTGATTTATTTTAAAAATTGTAAGCACATTTTTTTATTTACTGTAAAGCCTCCTCATCCGGACATAAAAGATGTTTTAAGTAAAGAACATATATGACTAAATAATTACAAAAAAATCTAACGTATTGCTATGTGATTTTTGATGACTGCACTCTGGGCTAATTGGTTGTTTGTATATCAAGCAATATATTATTAGTTGCTCAGTTTCATTTAAAATTCTGAAATAAATTGGCCTTTGCAGTAAATACCATTATATTATAACATTCCTATTCTTTAAAGATTATCTTACATTATAACACACAATCAAACATATGTATATCAGGGGTTTCATACTATTTCAGAGGGCTTAGGTGTTTTAGCATTAGTTTGTTTCAATAAAACATAGAAATTCATACCATTTTGGACCCTTATGACTACCGTAACAGTGTACAAAAAAAATAAATAAGTAAAAATAAGACATCCACTGGGGACCAGATGGAACCATTACATTTAGTCAATTTAGATACTCTCCACATTGATTTAACACTCATTTGTTTTAGGTGGCGCCCAAATTGGCTTCTGTGCTGCCTACTGTTTATAATCATAGGGGGAAACTATGCATATGTTGTTATTTAAATATAAATGCAAAATATAGTCTTAAAAATCCAGTACTGGTCAGATTGCAGTTGAGAAGATTTGCATTGTTTGTATGTATTATTTATAGTGAACTAATGAGAACACATACAGGTCGGTAAGAGGTAATGTATTCATCCAGTCCAACTGCACAGTTTATATTAACCCTACTTATTCTACTTTGTGTCCTTTACATGGTCAAGATATTAAATGGATTATGTTAGTGTATTTGTCCAAGTTAATGCGTTTGCGTGTGCACATGTAATGGAGGTGAAAGGGGGAATACTGGTCTGGAGAAGATATGAGTAGCAGATTTTTAGGTAGTTTAAAGTGGACACAGCAGGGGCCAAATGATTTAAGTGCTGTTTTAACAGACTGGAATAGCGCCTGCTGCGGAAGTCCCATCACTCTCTACTTGTAGCCCTCCAACCCCCCTTTTTTCATGCCGGCAGCAGTGGGCTGTAATCACTAAATTACTGTTTTCAGTCTCAGCTCTAGTCACCACACTGCACAGCTCCCCTGTCTTACTCTCCCTCTCCTGCACTCTTCCTTTCTGTCTCTGTCTTTGTCCTATTTCCTCTGCTTTCCTCTCTCTCTCGTCTCCTGTCTTTCCACCCTGTCTTCATTTATTGCGAGGCCGTCTTACAGTAAGCTCCCTTCACAAGGGGAAGACTGTGTGAGAGAGGCAGGGCCTGGGGGTGGAGGCAGAGGGATGGAAGGGGGAGAGGATGGAAAGTTTGGAATATGAAATGAACGCCTAATGCACCGCTGATGAAATGATGAAACACTGGGGTTCCGTAATGAGAATGCTGCCTGCTTCCGCATCGCTCAGCCTCTGTCTGTTTATCCATTCTGTCCACACACACACACACACACACACACACACACACACACACGCACACACACACACACACACACACACATCTCCTCTCTGAAGTGAAGCGTATTCCTCAGACATACAGTAAAATGCTCCATTTTTCAAAATCTGGAAACCTTTTCCTCTGGGACAAATTGTCAGAACGAACCGTGTATTTGTCACCCCAGGTGTTCTGGTGAAGAACAAATCTAATTCATTTAAAATTTGGACTGAGTTCCTATGACATCAGACATGAGGCGTCCTGTCCTCACAGAAGACCTGATGACACATGAATCTACATGTGGAGCTCAGCTAGGATGCCACGCTAGCTTTCCTCTGTCCTCTTCCTCTTTTACAGTGTGAAGGTTTGGGGGGGCTTGAGAGAGAGGAAGAGAACGAAGAGAAGACGTTGTCATGGGAACAGACATGGAGAGCCGTGTGCGAGTGAAGAGGCTTGAGACAGAGAAGACAGGATAGTGAAGCGTTTGAACACGGGAGACAAATATACATAAAGAATAACATACAAACAGAGGCACAGTTGGTGGACAGGCAACTGTTTGGGGTCCCGAGATGTTACGAGGCCCCCGACGGCTGAAAAACTTTACACAACACAGTAGGCGTTTGCCAATACGCATTCTTTTCTGTTCTTCTGATCTTGTGAAACATCATTAGTCACGGCCCAAGCACTGTTCCATTTAAAAGTTCACGCAAACCAAGATCAGATGGAATACCCAGATGTTGTTCTTGTCTGCTAGTTTAAACAAAGGATGCACTGGTTGGTGACTCGTGTGGACTTGGCTGGCAAATACTCCGAGATACATTTCAAGCTACTCTCGAAGGGAACGGCGGCTTCTGTGACAACTTACCTCAGAAATGTATTATTGACTAGATGATCGTCACCACATGATGTGATACAATGTTGGAACACGTACGAGAGGCAGAATAGTGAGAAATACATCTATTATCATGATATAGGATTCAACGAAATTTGGCTATCCAGTTTTGAAGACTATAGAGAATATATGAAAAATATAAATGACATGTAAAAAGTACAAATCTATTGGAATCAAATCAAGTGATATATGGTGGTGGATTGTGGGAATATTTAATTGAGCCGTTGGCGGAAATACAGCAGAGTCAGGGAGGAAAGTTCCCAAGGACACAACTGTTCCAATTACGCTTGTGTTCTTGGGAAGTCTATTCTTCGGGACTGTTCTTACCAAGACTGTACTCACCGAGTTCGCAAGTCAGAACTTGGCGAACAATGCCTAGTGTCTCAAAAGGTGACGACTGCACTTCCCCATAAACAACCAACGGGCTCTCCTTGTATTTGTTCTTTATAATGGCTACTACTGGGTATTGTACTGGGTATTCCTACTAATCTAAACAGAGACTATTTTATAAAGTGAAATTTCCTGTTTTTCTGGGATTATGTTATTTAATTATGATGTCATTATCTTTTTTTTTTTTTTAAATCTTACTACTGCTGACAGTTATGGCTTAATCTTAAATTGTGACCTCACTCTTGGTCAGTAGATGCTGGCACCAAAAAAGCCTTGCATCGATTGACAGAAATACACCAATAAGATTATACTCTAATAAGTGTACTGGTAATCTTTTTGTATATGACCACTCCATTAATAAGATTTTAGGGGCTATATCTGATTTTAGGCCTGTATCTAACTTTCAGAGCACCCATGTACAGAACAAAACTTATGTTGTGATTAATCAAGTTTCACTAACAAGATGGTCAGATGATTTTACAATGTGAATGTTCTATGACCTGTGGCCCACTAAGGAGTCCAATCCAGCCTGTGGGATGAAATTGTGAAATAAAAAAAAAATACACTGAGATATTAACAGTCATTGGTGTCAAAATTGTTGTAGTTCAGGTTCCACAAACAGACCGACGTGATCTCAAATGGATCGGACCAGTAAAATACAATCTTCATAAGCTATAAATAAGGACAACTTAAAAATTTATCTTTGTCTTAGTCTAAAAAAGTAAAATTACATGAATATGTTTACATTTACAAACTATCCCCTTGCAAAAAATGTGAATAACCTAAACAAATATGACCATCTTAAGATAAGATATACTTTGTTGATGTCCAAGGGAGAAATTCAAAGCTTGAAATGTCTTAAGAGAAATAAGTGCAATTTTACAATATTATGCCTGTCACTAAATGTGTTGTGCATTTGTAGATTCACTGTGACCGAAAGTTGTAATGCACATGTATAAATGATAAGCTGAGACATAATATTGTTAAAATCGCAAACTGAAACTTCAGGTTGTTCATGTTATTGTCATTTTTATAAATGATAGTTTGTAGATTGTAAAAATTTTCATGATGTAATTTTACTTTTTTCCCTCTAAAACATAGAGAAATGTTTTGAGTTGTTATTTATAGGTTATTATACCCTTATTTTACTGGTCTGGCACACTTGAAATCATATTGGTTCTGAATGTGGCCCCAGAACGAAAATGGGTTTGACACCCCTATTCTACTCAGTCATTAATTTAGCAGTAGCTCAGTCATCACCATCAATCTTCACACTTCCAAAACTCCATCCTTTTGTCCAAATATGGTTGCTTATGGCTCCAAAAACTCAGGACAGCAATGCCAGAAGTAAAGTCCAGGTTTCTAAATGAAAATCCATAAATCACTATTTAGCATCATAACAGCTACATCCATGTCTTTAATCAGTTCTATGTCCAAGACATTATTGCGACAACCACTAGTTGTAGCAGGAAAGTCTAGAATCGTCGCTTCATACAAATACAGCAGTTCTCTGGAAATAACTTTCCTTTTGCTTGTTTCAGTCTTTAAACAAACACTGGCTGCAGCATCACAAGCACAAGGTTATCTTCTGTTGTAGCACCATAAACCGTGCTCTTGTCTGTTTTTCTGTGAGGCAGGGGTGGTGCAGGAGAAGATCTTATGCTCACTTTTAGCAGGTTGCGTTTCAAGGCAACACCATCGTCCAAGTACATCTCAGCAAAGAGGTGCACAAATACTCATCCTTCCTCTCTCTCCTCTCTCTCCCCCTGTTTATCTCGTTTCAGCCCATCCCCACCAGCCCCACCAGCACCTCCCCTACACCTGGTGGAACTCTGGGAATGTCCAAAATGGACGCCCCCAGCATGCAGGACGTCTACATCCTCTCTCCTGTCTCTGGACTCTACAGCACCAGGTCAGGGACTCACACAGGCAGATGTTTGATGATGATGATTACGCTGATTATTATGATCGTGCTGATGGTGCTGATGATAGTCTTGATGACAGTGACGATAACAACTCTCCCCAGGGAGGAGCTGGGTCTGATGTCATGTGACGACATCAGCCGCTACAGTGTGAGCTCCCAATCCGGCTCTAAAGGTTCAGAGGCGGTCAGCTACTACCTGGACCAGGACAGTGGTCAGTATTTCTCTCTGCTGGAGGGAGACGGACCCCCAGGGCCTGATTACGACAGGGGCCGCAATACAGGGGTTCGCCGACGAGACAAGACCCCTACTCATGGTAAGAAGATGAAAGCTGTCCGAGTGGGCCAGGAAAGGCTCTGGCCTTGTGTCTGTTTAGCAGAAGGAGCATGTTTTCTTCCACCAGTGTCTCACTTCGTCTTTCACCTTTTTCTCAGAACTCCTACGTACATGTTCATCACATGCTTCATGGCTCTGCTTTTTCATGTCTTTACTTCTCGTACACATCCCAGATACACTGATCACATGCCACACAATTCGTCCAAAAAGACTTTCCAGCTCCCTGTCTGCCCAGCCACCTGTGTCCGCCACTGTTCCAAACAGCCACCAAGTTATCCTCTGCGTTCTTTGGGAGACTCTTAAGTGACTGATAAAGTTATGTGACAAATGGAGGTCTCTGAAGGCTAAAGTGTAGTGTTGCTACTTAAAGTGTACCTGTACTGGTCATGCTTACAACATTAATTGTGCTTTGTGTGTTACTTATAAGCAAGAGAGATGCAAATTCAATTAAAAAAAAATCACTATAAATGCACCACACTGGACCTTTTTATTACATGCATTACAGGGGTAGAACCTATGGGGAGCAGTCATTGCCAGCCAGAAGTGACGTACCCACATTCATTCTGGGTGATCAGTGCAAGTAAACAAGCAGCAGTCAGTGAGCAAGATTGAGTGGTCCAGCTTGTTGTTTGTGTAGCCGCAAGCTTTGCACTCCACCATTGCCCTAGAGACACGACCCAGCACTGGCCGATAATGTGTCATCTTAGACTGGTGTCTGCTGCACGGGGTCAGTGACCAGTTCATCACAGCCCACGTAATTGGACAACACAATGTTACTGCATCTCTACCGGTGCTGAAGCAGCCCGTGAAGGAAACATCGCAGACCATATCTGACTGACAGAGTAGTGACTTAGTACTCACGTATCGTTGACAACAGGGTATAATATAAGTTACCAGACAGGACCAATAGTATAATACATAATCTTTTGAAATAACTAGCAATGAAAATTCACTACAGGTACCATTTAAGCTGCTGTACTATAAAGGGACATTGCTGGAGAAAGATATCTATGCCCTTGAACTTTTGGAAAAATCTTTAGGAAAACAGTCACTCCCGAGCCTAAGAATGCTGAGGCTCATTTTGAAATGTGAGCACAGTCTGTGCACCATATGGACCTTTAATATAACTCTGATCAACAACCAATACTGAAGTCAAGTGATAGATAGTATATTTTTTATTCACGGTTCTATGTGAACATGGGCTTATGGCATTGCTGTGCAAATTCAGTCATTCCACATTCATATCAAAATTTGTGAGGCAGCAAAGGGAAGAAATTGCAAAAAGTAAATTCTTAAACCTATTCCACATATGTTTTCACAACATCAGTCTCATGAAGCCTATGTTTAGGTATCTTAAACTGTAATACCACTGACAGCCACTAGATGCTCCAGAGAGGCTCGTATCACACAGATTTACCTTGAACCCAGTCAGTGTTATGGTCCAATTCATTTTGTCTGGTGGTGTTATGAAGTAAGCCGTTGGTTCATCTATTTTTTTTTTTTTTTCAGTGTTCATAAGGTTTTAGGTCAAATAGAAGGTTTGGGTACCTACCATGTGAGACTTTGATTGACAGGCATGATTGACAGTTTGCTAACTTGCTGAGTTGAATTTTCATCCTTTTTAATATTGAATAAAACATATTTTATTCCTGACAGATAGCTCGACTGTTAATGTGGTTCATAACTTGGACTAACACCATGAAATGTCTTTGCAATGCAAACTTCGACATTAACAGTTTCCAGTGTCAGTAAATGATCATTTAACATTGACTCAACCATCACCCCTTATGCTCTCGCAGCTCTGCCCTTTTGGTCATTTCAGGCCCTCAAGAGCTACTTTTCTCAAGAATAATTCTGGTCGTATTTGTTTTATTTGGACCTTCTAATAAATGTACTATTGCTTTATCCAAATGGTCCCATCTGGCTCCGAAGAGTCAACACAGCAGCAGAAAAAGGCGAATTCCTATATCAAAGTGTCTCTGTCCACGTTTTATTGTATTCCATTTTTTTTTTTTTTTTATCAACCCTAAGAAACAATTCCAAATGAAAACTGAATGTGTAAATATGGGGAATCATTTGCTAAGTCATTTGTAGCTCAGCATGTAGATCTGTTTTTTTTGCAAGATTGATACTGAAAAGAGAAATAAAAGAAGACGCAACCTCCTCAAAAGAAGTGTGTAATTGTTTCTATAAACTGTAACCACATAAACATTTATATAAAACCGTGTTAAATACCAGGTCAGCAATAGTACACATTCTGCTAGCTTGCTAATGTGCAACCACTACCTGTTTACCATTCCTATGTATACGCTGAACATTTGGCCACATAACCCCCTCCGTGCACTTTGTACCAGTCCTTGAGAGTCTCCTGCCCCCTCACCTGCACACACTTCCTCTCTTTGTCACTTGTCCACCCCTTCCAGTTGTCTCCCACACTGTCTCTTGGTCACCACCTTCCCGTGACACCCACCCCCTTCGAACCCCCCCC
>JAPQRP010000002.1:31589391-31602330 GCA_037367295.1 Apogon hyalosoma
TAGATAGATAGATAGATAGATAGATAGATAGATAGATAGATAGATAGATAGATAGATAGATAGATAGATAGATTGTTTAGGAGCACACAAAAACATATGACATTTGCATAACACAAACCCAAAATCAGCAATGCCACACCATATATCCGCCCAAAACAGCAAAGACAAGAATTTCACCACCATACACCCACCACCACACATATCCAACCAACACATTACAGTCTCCTTAATGAATTGTTCATTTGGGATGAAACTTCTGCTGAATTTACCTTTTTTCCAGTTTATTGACCTGTATGTATACTTTGTGTGATTTTTAGGGCAGGTACAGATATAGATTACAAATTAAGGAGATCAAAAACTGACATTTGGAACATCTGATGCACATTTCCACCACAAACGTTTCTGTCAAATTAACCTTTAATGACCCAAACAGCCACTAGCAGCCAAAATCATCTACTAGTCTAAAGTATTTGATAACCTCAGAACCACTAAACCTATCAATATGTTGAAATAATTCAAGTAAAATACAGTTTGTCATCTTTTCATGGTCATCAGATATGACCCAGTCAGAGGCTCCATAGTGAATGAGGAAACACTGTCATTTTCTATAACATTAATTCACCAGTAAAGCCCATGGAGTTGGATCAGTGACAGTGGATGGAGACACTTGGTTTTACATTCATATCTTTACTGAAACTTTTCTGATATAACTCTAAATTTTAATCTGAGCTTTTATGAACATCTGTATGAACAGTAAAGTAAATATAGGAAAATACCTGATTTTCATTGAAAAAATGCAAAATAGAGATACTAGTACATAGAATAGAATCTTTATTTTATCAGTAGTAGTTTGTCACACAAGTAAACATGCACCACACACTGAAATTTGCCTTCTGCCTTTAATCCATCACTAGATAATGCATCACACACACTGCATGCTAGGAGCAGTGGGCTCGCCATGTCAGGTGCCCGGTGAGCAAATGGGGGATATCAAGTGCCTTGTTCAAGGGTACATCAGCCAACAACTCCCCACCAGTCCAGGAAATCGAACCGGTGACCTTTCAGTCACATGCTAGCTCTCCAGCCATCCAGGCTATGGCTATTACATATTATTATTACCCATATAATATAATAAATGGTGACAAAACACTTAAAAAGGTTAAATATAGAGAAAAAATATTTGAGAACTGCCAAAAAAGAAGCACTAGGTCTTTATGTTTTAAATCAAGAAATAACAATTCAATACTAAATTATGTTTATTGACAGTTTTCACATTGAACTTAGTAAGTAAATAAATAAATGTGTTCACTTTGGTGTTGAGCCATTACTTTTTGCTTGTCGCCAGTGTTGTCTTTCGATTTGTGGAAAGTTTCAGTGAAGTGATGGCACTTTTTTTGCTTTTATTTGGCTAAAACCAATCTATTTTGTACAATGTTGGATGTACATTATTGAAATATTACAATAAAATAGCTCAAACAAATGTAAAATAAATCAATGGCAATCTGAGGAAGTCATGGATGAAGTGATGACAGTTTCTTTTTAGCAAATAACAGATGACACCAATTTTTTAAAAGCTTCTTTCTAGGATATAAGGGCAATAAAGTATATTTTTTGCTTCTGTTGTTTAGGTAATGCCCAAACATGCCTACATGCATTGGAGAAGGATGATCTTTAATGGATATTTTAAGGCAAATGGTCAATCTATTTGCATTATACATATGTAAAGAAAATGTTTTTTTTTTTATTGTAAAGGTTTGTAAGAATTTTGGTAGTTATGTAGAGTATGGATTTTTTGGGCACGCACAAGGACAAGAAACAAGTATTTACAATCATTCTGTTACATATATACTCCTCTATCAGTGAGAACAAGGACACCGTAGTCTGTTTTGAGTCATTCCCCATCTACATCATAGTGAGGATTTTAACATTCACATATGTGTCAGGTGTACATTGATCTGTGAAAGTGGTGACATTACCCATCTGCCTTTAGAAGTTAGTAATCTAGGTTTTAAAGGTGAAACCAGACATTGCAAACTACAAACTGTGGTTGATGCATATACTATATATATTTCTACATGTTTCAGGCAGAGTTTAGGTAGCTTATGTTTATGTATTTCACACCCTTTTTGTTGTTGTTTGGTTTGTTTATTAAATTAGATTTACCTCCATGACTCACACATTTCACACCTTGGTTCTTGTGTGTTTGCATAGGCATGTGTGATTGGAGGAGAGGTCATAGCGTTCACTGACTCACACATATTTCTGTGTGTGTGTGTGTGTGTGTGTGTGTGTGTGTGCGTGTGTGTGTGTGTGTCACCTAGAGGAGAACAAGGAGAATGAGGATGGTTTGTGTGTCTGCATAACGGCCAGCTCCACTGATTATGACAATGACAGTATCCCTTGCAGACACGCCCCACTGTCAGGTTCTTGATTCATTTTCATGCACATGCAAACGAACGCCCAAAACGTACGCACACACACACAGGCTACACACTGAGTAGTACCCCGGAGTGCATTAGTATGCAGGGTAGCCATCTCACGACCCATCCTAACTCATCCTAATATCCCCATCTCCTCAGACATGCCTGAGTCTAAATACAAGTTTATTCTGGACAAACACAGACCCTCGCACACGCTCACTTTGTCTCTCACGCACACACACAGACGTGTATCCCTGTGAGTAGGTGTATGACTCAGCATCAGCCAGACCAATTACAAGCACAACTGACAGACTGTGCTTAAAACACATCACAAGCAAACACACACACACACACACACACACACACACACATACACACACATACGGGACGCTTTAACAGCTTAGCTCACACCAACCCTCTGTAACTGTCTCAGTTGTGTGTTTCTCCTGCTGGTGACTCATATCTGTTCTGAGAACACATGACGTATACTATCCTGCATTAATGAGCATGTAAAAGCATATGCTGGGAGAAAAATGTTAGCTGACTGTGATTGGATTCTATTTTAGCATAAAATATCTGCATTTAACAGGGGTATAATGAAATACAAAAACTATCAGAAGAGAACAAAGCTTAAAAGTTAACAGTGAATGAAGCATGACACTGGAATCCTTCATTAGCAAATGTGTGCTAACACTGCTATCCTGCTTAATTCATTTAGGGAAAAAACAAACAAATAAAAAAACTCTAGTTTCCTCTAGGTTTGATTATACTTCGACATAAAGCAGCTGATTAATAAAACACGTATTCAACATAAACCAAAAGTACAATAAAGTATAATAAATATGAAACACCTGTGTGAAAATCCACAAGTAGCACACAAAGATTAAAGCTAATGCTAATGACATGCTTGCATCTTTCTTACCGCTACACTGTGGGGAACAATAAATAATAGTTAGCTCTGATTTGATTCTATTTTAGCATAAAATACCTGTAATTAACAAGAGTACAATAAAATTAAAAAATTACCAGAAGAATTCAAAGCCTAAAATCTAACAATAAATGAAACATAACACTGGAATCCTTCATTAGCAAATGTATGCTTACAATACTAACCTGCCTAATTCCTCAGACATTTTAGGAAAAAAAAATACTAAAAGTTTACTTTAGGTCCAATTATACTTTAACATAAAGCAGCTGTTTAATAAAACATGTATGCAACATAAACCAAAAATACAATAAAATGCAAAATGTATGAAACACCTGTATGGAAAAACCACTTGTAGCAGACAAACATAAAAGCTAATGCTAATGCTAACAACTGCTTTTTCACTAGTTTTATTTTGGGAAAGATTACTTTATAATTTAGTTTAGTTTTGTATAGGTAATATTTTTGCTTAAAATGTGTGCTCAATGGTAAACAGTACAGTACAAATACACAAAATACAAAGGTATAAAATGAAATCACAGGAAGCCAACAAAGATGAAAAGCTAACATTGTGGGAAAGAAGCAATACAAGCAAAACTATTGGTAAAATTTAATCTTTTTATTTATTTATTTGTTGCTTGTTTGTACCATTATTTTGATATTTCGGAAATGTTAAAAAAGTAACAAGGCTAGGTTTAAAAAAATATATTATTATCTTGTTTTGTTATTATTATTAATCTCATTCTTCCTCTTCTTTTCATTATTATTATCATTATTTATTTATTTATTTATTTATTTTTAATGTTTATCTAATGATGTTAAATTACCCTTTGTGAAATACATGTTTACCTTATGGAAAATAACAGCAGCAGAAATCCTTTGCTGGAATAGCAGGTAAAACCAGCTAAACCAGCATCACATGCCTGTGAACCGCCAGCATGGACTCATTAATAACGGTGACCCAACAGCATGTGATGGTTTCGCTGAATTGCCATTTTGTCTTATTTTTCTGTTCAGCTGAATTCAGTGGGGAGGCGCCCTATTGTCTGAAGGCCCGTTAGTCAGAAAAGGGTTAGGGTTAGGGTTAGATTTACCAACTAAATCCAAACTAATTTTCCTTCTGACTAAAGAGCCTTCTAACAATAAGGTGGGCACCATTCAGTGTATGCTTTATTGCCTTGAGTATCATGCTGAACAATAATCCCAAAGCATCAAGGATGGTATAATTTAGTTGCTGATACTGATAATTATTATATACCTATTTACATTCTATAGCCTGACTCAATAATATTTTTTTTCATATATTATATATAAAGTAGATTAATGAGACATTATTATTATTATTATTATTATTATTATTATTATTATTATTGTTTATACAGACAGATCTTATATGAACCCTGTAGATGCAGCTTTAACATCAAGCATTTAAGTATACCTAAGCAAAAGACACCATATGATACATCTTGTATTATGTGTAGAAGGATAAGGCACAAAATGGTGATTAAGTCAATTAAATACTATTCATTTGAAGTTATGGATATTGGGTTGTTTTAAAGCTCTTTACTAAAGTCCTTCCTGTCTCTGTCTTTCAGCGTGGTGCAGACACACTGCGAGCAGACACAACAGACAGGTGAGTTTGTGGTTTGACCACATTCACGTGTACGTCGTATGAGTCCTTTGTGCTTATGTTTGGTCCTTTTTGTCTGTCTGTAGGTATTCGGGCTCAGGAAGCTCAGGAGCCGCCTCCATGAGAAAGGTAAGTGACAGCAGACGGCTCTGTATATTACTGTATTTATGACTATTGATCTATCTTATTCTAAAATCACATTGTCTTTCTTTGGTACATTTTACTGTTGACTCAAACCCCATCTGGATGAAGCAACAGAGACTTTGTAGTTGCATCAACAATCTCCTAGCAACAGCATCCACTGGAACATGGAGATCGATTGTGTTCAGAAACTAGCTGAGCGTGCAGACAAAAACAGACACACATTCAGACAATAAGAGGACAGATACTTGTGATTAAATCCATTCAGAGTTGTAATAATGAAGAGATAGCAGTTGGATAAGGTAAAGGGGTCTCCCCTATTTAGGTTACTGTGACACAGGAAGCTGTGTTAGTCATTAGCCCTAGACTCTCCACCAAAGCACTATGAACTGTAACATACAATGAGTCAGCTTAGTTAACTATAAACAAATATTTATCTGGTTTTGTTACCTGGATAAATAGCCAGGAGACTTATGTAACTATCATGATGCTGTCTCCCAGAGTAGCCAGTTATGCTCCAGTTTGCGGCATAAAAGACAAAACAACCAATGTCTTTAGGCACAGCATGAGGAAAATTTGGACACCTTGAACATCTACAACCTTTCTGATGCATTTGCCAAATAGAACTAAAAAATAGAAGTGAAGGTGATGGACCTCACACCACCCAGACATCATAACAGCTCTCAGTTCTCCATCACAGGTTGTAGGTCACTTCTGGCTGTGACGGGTTTTAGTTATAGTGATCCCTCTGTGCCTGTAATCCTCTCTGCTGTGCGCCAGATGAAATAAAAATAAACCAAACATGGAGAGTGACCTGCTGCTTCTCCCTATGTGGGAAATGCATTAGCACAAACTCAGAAAGTTTGCCTGTGACCGTGTTTTTCGTAACACAGCTAACATGTTTTTTCTCTCTCTCTCTTTGCCCCTCCAGTCTTTCCATTACACCTCTTTAAGAACAAAAACCAAAAAGAGAAGTAAAGGTAGAGACCCCGCTGCATGCTGTCTGTGTCCTTTACGTTGTACGTGTCCACTAGTGTGTTTATTTTAACATTTGAAAGAATCAAAACTTTCCTTTCTGAAGCACTGACCTGTCTGCAGCAAAGATGAAAGCAGCACAAGTCACACAAGGTTTCATTTACACACCAGGTGCAACAACTCTGCATCTGCAAGACAGAAAGTGTTCATGTTTTCTCTAGCACCTGCCATCCTTGTTTTTTTTTTCTTCATTTGACTTGGTGTGATTGATGGTTCAGCTTTTTTAGATGCTCCTTATTCATCACTGACACTGATGTAACAGTACAGCTTAAACACACTGAGGGAGACAAAAGTGTCCGTGCAAAAAGATTCAGTTCGCTAGTTATGTGTACTTGTATGTAACGTAACTCACTTAGTAAATCAGTAACATATTAATACAAACCACATTAACTGGGGTTTGCACACATTTTTTCATGGTCAAATTCAAGCACTTTTAAGGACTTTTAAGGGTCATTTTCAATTTTTTCCAGCGCAGCACCTTATCACTGGGGTAAAATACATATCTACAAGAATACGTATACTCATGGTATTTTTTCCCCCCACTTTTTATCACAGTGTTGCACATTGTGTTATGCTATAAACATCTAAAATTATGTTTCATAATAGTAAAAAGATTAGAAATTACAGGAGAACACAAAGTTTTATCCAAAACAAGGAATCCATTTGGTGTTCTTCAGACACACTCGCACCGAGACAAAGATTAAGATAAAAATGTACCTGGAGTCGACTGCAGAGCACACTCTAATTTTCTTTTTTGACATAAAGCTTTATTTTTCTAAATGTATCACCTCTCTGTAAGTAGCTTTGGCTTGCCATCTAACCTGGCAGAGTTAATATTAAAAATAAAGCAATCAATCACATCACAGAATTATAACTGCAAGCACTTTCAAGCACTTCAACTAAAATTCAAGCACTTTTCAAACCTTGAAAACACAACATTGACACTGAAGTATTTTCAAGGATTTCAAGCGCTTGTACGAACCCTAATTAATACAGTCCTCTCCAATGTGTGCAGGTTCACTCACCAGTGCCAGTCGAAGGAGAATCTCCTGTAAGGACCTGGGCCACGGGGACTGCGAGGGTTGGTTATGGAAAAAGAAGGACGCCAAAGGCTACTTCACACAGAAATGGAGAAAATACTGGTTTATCCTCAAAGAATCCTGCCTCTACTGGTACACCAATCAGAATGTAAGGCATCACTCAAAATAGGGTCATCATGCATTAACTTTTCCCCAATGTCTTCTTTTTGGTAGCATTAACCCATAAAGACCCAAATATCCACCAGTGACCAAAAACATCTACTGATGTAACATGTTTAATAACTTTAGATCCGCTAATCTGTAAATAATTGGTGTAAAATGCAGTTATTCATCTTTTCATGGTCATCAGATATGACCCATTTGGACCTCCAGAAGCTCTGTAGTGAATGCGGAAACACTGTTATCTTCTACAACATTGTTTCAACGATAAAACCCATGGAGTTTAATAAATGACAGTGAATGGACACACTTGTTTTAATGACAGCTTTTACTGAATAAGTCACCTTTTCTTAAGTTTTCTCTGTTTTTTGTATAATAATCCTCAAATGTACTCTCAGCATCATGATTAAAGTACATGAGCATAACTTAAGTATAGGAAAATTCCTGATTTTCACTGAAAAAAATGCATAATTGAGAATATAACATTATAATAAATAGCGATAGGTCACTTAAGAATGGTTAAATAGAGAGAAAAATTAATTTGGGAACTGCCACAAAAGTAGCACTGGGTCTTTATGGGTTAAAAAAAAAGTAGAAATATAGGAATTTATAGGACCACTATTGGTAAAACAAAGAAACAAAATATATATCAACTGGGAGAAGGGAGGACATTTTGAAGAAAAATTCACAAATTAGTACATTTATAAAGTCATATATTTCCAAGAAAAACTGGACATTTTTAAAGTCTTGGGAAAAAAACTTGGAAAAATAGACTTACACAGAAAGCATCTTTACTATACTTTCACAGATTTTGAGTTTTTTTGTTTTGTTTTTTTTACCAATGTCCTCCCATACAATTTGTTTTTAACCTAAAATGGCCCCAATACATTATTGAAGGAATTCCAGTTTCATGTTAAGTATGTATTGCATTTAAAATAACACTCACACCTTTACTACACTTTATAATAGTTTCATAGATTATTTTCATTTTCCATATGTTGACCTTTTGTAACTCATTATTACTTTTAAACAGATAAACTCCAGAAAAGCGCCTACATACTTATATTGAAGCTTATATTCTTCATGTGTCTTCTGTTTATGTTGTTTTTCATCACTCAGAGCCTGTTTTTATGTAACGTTATCATCCCTACATTTGAGCTGGTAGGGATGACAGTTGACGTCTTTAATGTATTCAAAGAATTTTGACCTGACACAAAAACAAAACCTGCTCTAAGTCTTTAAGATGGTGTTTGGATCCTTGGATTACTAGAATATTTTCATGAAAAATGGAGCGTAAGGCGATAAATTAACTGTAAATGTGACATGTGTGTTTTTCTGGCTCTGAAAGTCAGTGTTGAGCGGAATAAGGAGTTCACCCTGGCCGGTGAAAACAGCATATGTTGTTTTCAGACGTCTGACGAGAATACGACTATCCCAAATAAAATTGGTATATCAGTATGCATGACATTTTGTCCTGCGTGTTGTTGATGTACCACCAATCTCCATCTGTCTCTGCCTGCAGGATGAGAAGGCTGAGGGCTTCATCAGCCTGCCTGAGTTCAGAATAGACCGAGCCATAGAGTGCAGACGGAAATTGTGAGTGTCCCTCATATGGCTTCAAAATTACTAATCAAGCACATTTGCCGTCACCCACACAACACACACGCGTACACAAACACTAATCAGTCTTCTTCTCTGATTGACAGTGCCTTCAAAGCCTGTCATCCCAAAATCAAGAGCTTCTTCTTCGCCACAGATTGTCTTGAGGAAATGAACAGGTGAGTGCGTGTGTGACTGTGTTTGTGTCTTAACTCATAAAGACCCAAACAGCTGGTGGCAGCCAAAACCATCTTGGATCTAAACTGTTTAATACCTGCTGATCCACTAATCCTATCAATACATGTCAATAATTGGTGTAAAATGCAGTTTGTCTTCTTTTCATGGTCATCAGATATGACCCATTTGGACGTTCAGAAACTTTGTAGTTACCACGGAAACACCGTCATCTTCTACATCAGGGGTGTCCAACATACGGCTTGGGGACCAAAACCGGCCCACCAAACAGTCCAATCTGGCCCGTGGGATGAATTTGTGAAATGCAAAAGGTGTCAAAGTACATAGTAGTTCAGGTTCCACATATAGACTAATTTAATCTAAAGTGGATCAGACCAGTAAAAACTATTGTAACAACCAATAAAGAACAACTCTTTGTTTTAAAGTAAAAAAAGGAAAAATACATGAAAATATTTAAGGGAAGAACGTGAACAACCATGTATAGCCTGAAATGTCTTAAGAAAAATAAGTGCAATTTTATCTATGTTCTGCCTGTTACTAAATGTTTTGTGTATTTGTAGATTCACTGTGATCTGTAAGTTGTAATCAGTGCTGGGGAAGTTACTTTTAAAAAGTCACTTTTGCTTATTACACGTTACTTCTTTTAAAAGTAATCCATTACTCTACTTAGTTGCCCTCTATGGAAAGTCATTTTTTATGTTACTCTTTACTTTTATGTTGCTCGACTCTGGGCAGAACCACAGATCTGTTCTTAAATGTGTAGGGCAACATAAAGTTCTACTATGAAGGACATAACGGGTATTTCTTTTGAGCTCTTTATTATAAAAAAATGCTACAAACAGAGCACTGGACTACTATAGGCTTCAACACCACCATTAAGCCCTATCAAACAGTATGAAACAACAGCCTCCATACATCTTATGGGCATATAGGTGAACACAAAATACATAAGGGCTTATGATTTTTTGTCTAACTCTTGTTTAATTTACCTGGTGAAATGAGGTGAAATGAGAGCCCATGACAGGCGCAGCTGTTTCACTACCAGATGACTACCGTATGTTTACATCAAAAAGAATGCGTTTGCGCATGCCTGACAGTTTGGAGCATGCACATAATTCTTAGGGTGTAAAAAAATTTAGGAGAAAAAAATTGTACGTGACACTTGCCAAATCTGTCCTTAAGAAAAGTAACGTGCTGAATTGAAAAAGAAACTATGTTTTGTTACCAAATTTTCAGTAGTAACGTGTTACACTGCTTACCCGAAAAAAGTAGTCAGTGTAATGCATTACTTTGTAAATTGTTACACACAACACTGGTTGTAATGTACATGTGTAAATGATAAACGGAAGCATACTAGTGTTAAAATTACACTTATTTTTCTTAATGAATTATAGGATGTTCATGGTTGTTCATGTTAATCAAATTTTTGTAAATGACAGTTTGTAGATGTACACATTTCCATAAAGTTATTTTACTTTTTTCATTGTAAAACAAAAAGACAAGTTCAGAGTTTATATTATTTGCAGTTTATTATGTTATTATTTTACTGGTCTGACCCACTTGACATTAGCTGAATGTGACCCCTGGACTAAAATGAGTTTGACACCTCTGTTCTATTCACCTGTAAAACCCACTGAGTTTGATTAGTGACAGTGGATGGAGACACTTGTTTTTACGTTCAGTTATTGATATCTTTGGTGAAAAAGTCACTTTTCCTTGAGTAATAACCCTCAACTTTAATCTGAGCTTTTATACAAATCTACAAAATCAATAAAATAAATATAGGAAAATACCTGATGTTCATTGAAAAAAATGCAAAATGCAGAGGATAATGTTCTAAGAAATGGTGATAAAGCACTTAAGAAAAGTTAAATATAGAGAAAAAAACTATTTTGGAACTGCTACATAAGTAGCACTGGGTCTTTATGGGTTAATGTGGACAATTGTCACGGACCGGGGGATGTCACGTGTTCTTTCATGAATATTTTAACTGAGTAAACTGAATTTACACAAGGCAACAGCCCACCAACACAACCCCGTCCATGAATAAGACATGAAGCGGGCCCTCTGCTGTTATTACATGTAGAACTGTATGTGAATGTGTGTGTGTGTGTGCGTGTCACATGTGTTATATTTGCAGAAGTGTTATCTGATGAGCTCTAATTACCCACACCTCTCCTCAATGACACAGGGAGATAATTGAAGGAGGGTAATTATCCAGCTATATTTGACTTCCATACTGTGTTCGGAGGCAAATGTGTGAAAACGCTTACATTTTTCTTTCTGTGCATTTGAATGTATGGGTGAATAGGTGGATGTTGGTAAAAGGGGCAGAACAAAACACTATAGACGTCTTGAAAAGCATAATTGCTATTCAGCGCACTAACGTCTGGATTTTCCTGGCATCTGGAGGCAATCACATATAGGAATGTCAGAATAAAGAGGGCAAAATAACCCTGACAGACAATGACAAAGCCCCACTAGAAGACAAAATAAAACCAGCTCTTTAAGAATGAAGCTGACATCATTCTGCAATTGTCTAAGTATTAACAAATCCAGTGAAACGACAGAAATCATGTTAATTCAGTGCTGAGAAGTTCATAGTATTTCCTCCCACATCTAGTGCACTCAGTTTATACTGAATATATACAAATACAGATGAACCTTATTGACTCCAAAGGGGAAATTCATGCTTTCATACAAATTTATAAGTTCAATCTATAAAAAGTAAAAGTGTGAATTCTAAAATAGTTCATTTTTAGGAACTATTGAGGGTCTGTACTGTATTTTTATCCTTTGCAACACATTTTATTTTGAAGAGAAACATGAGTTTGCAGCAGATTAAAGTGTGCTTTACATCCAAATGTGTCCCAAATCTCAATAGAATTTTTGGATGAGCTGCAAAAAAGTAGATTTTTGCTTATTGTCAGTGAGATGAATGCAAAACACTAAGATCCAGATATGGTTATTGTTTATTTTTGTATATTTCTTTACTTGTTTTATCTATTTCTTCCACTATTTTCTGAATTTGGCTCATTTTCTTGTACAGTCATTGTGCATTTTTTTTCTTTCAATATTTTGTTTCTTTTTAATTTTTTTTCATTATCTTGTTCATTTTGTTAATTGTTCTGCTCATTTTCTTATTTATTTTTTTTCTCTTTTTTCATTGTGTTCATTATTTTGTTCATAGCAGTCATTGTTTTATTCATTTTTGTTCATTTTGTTGCTTTAATGCAAATTTTGAAGTTGTGAAAGCCATTATATGTAGTCGCTAATCAAATTGCTGGTGATTAAAGAATGGTTTACCTCAGAATACAGCCTATAAGATTATAATTTCCTCTTACTGCAGTCAGAGTATTTTGTTGTATGTGGTTGACGTATGTCACATTTAAAACTAAAGGGACATGTAGAAGGGAGTAATTTATAAAATGGAATATAGTATCAAAAATGAAGTTTAAAATCCTGAGAAAATAAGCATTGTGTTTCTGTTACCTTACAATGAGACCCTTAAATCTACAGCCAGATTTCTACAGTAGTTCAAAAGTGACTTCCTGTTCACCTTTTTTCCATTTTAAAGCGGGTCGAATAGAATGTTAAGATGCATTACCTGACTTATGTGGAGAATGGACCAGAGTTAATATCCCCTAAATAATAATAATAATAATAATAATAATAATAATAATAATAATAATAATAATAATAATAATAATACCCCCCCAAAAAAAACAACAGAACAGACAAAACAAATAATGGATCTGACAAAAGTCTTTGGTGTTTTAACTTCTGTGACCAATT
>JAPQRP010000002.1:31602430-31617996 GCA_037367295.1 Apogon hyalosoma
CTTCATGGTACCGAACAAAGCAGGTCCACTCACTGTTCATGCAGAGGTGGACCTTACAGACCCTGTAGACCACATTGAACCTGAGATTGGTGACTCACTGTAACTGTTTCTGTCACTATATTGTAATGTGTGTGGAAATGACCAAAAATAGTCACTTGCCAATAAAGGGTTAAGTACTTTTTACTTAATCTTATCAGTATGTAACAACGTAGCTCAGCGGTGAAAGCACAACCAGTGTAGTTCGTAGGATGACTTGATGTTCAGTCCTGTTTTTAATGGTGGTTG
This sequence comes from Apogon hyalosoma, assembly GCA_037367295.1. NCBI lineage: Eukaryota > Metazoa > Chordata > Actinopteri > Kurtiformes > Apogonidae > Apogon > Apogon hyalosoma. Next base: position 31,602,716 of record JAPQRP010000002.1, read on the forward strand.
AACATAAAGTGTCTAAATCTGATGAATGCACGTTGTCATCCGAGGAGTTTCCGGTTCCTTCTGTACAGACCCGGCCTCTATTCTTAGTCATGACCTTATTACTGTGTGTTTGCGGAGGGACACAGGACGAGTCAGGATCTGCAGACAGAGGGGTTTGAAGGGGACGGCCTCTGAGACGGACTGTTCAGACAGAACCACGTACCAGATCGTCAGGTCCTTCTTTCTGCATCCGTGGCTTTAATTATCTCAGTGCTTTCCTCTCGTCATCAGGGGGATGAAGCCAGTTAGACAGATATCAACTGTTAAGAGACACCACTTGAATTATTTACAGTGATTTTTTTTATTCATCACCTGCTAGTGTAACCCATCTACTCCTCTGCTCTGCTCTGTGTCTCATCTGTCATCTAATGTTAATCCTTACTCCTTACACCTTTCCTGTCTCCTTCCCTTACCTCCTTTAGGTGGATGAACCGATTGGGGTTGGCTGCTATTGGCTACACACCAGATGATAAGGTGCCACGCCCTGATGAAGGTAATAATAATAATAAAAAAACAACAACAACAACAAAAAAAACTGGAAATCATTCACTTTACTTTTCTGGCTGACATTTATGTGCATTTGCTTGTTTTAATCTTAATATCAGACTACTGGAGTGAGAGTGATCAGGATGAGGTCGACGGTTCAATGACACTCAAACAGGAGGGACCCTCATCCCTCTGCGATACTTATCATCGCACACCATCAGTAAGTATCACACAACACACACACACACACGCACACACACACACACTCACACACACACACACACACACACCAAGTTCAACATTTCCTTTGCAGTGATTCATTCTGATAGAATATTTTATTCCTAAAAGCCCCACAGTTTTCAGAGCTGCATAGACCGGGGCTCTCAGCATTAATAAAACATCAGAGTGTGAGACTATCTGGTTCGGTAAGCAGCCAAGACCAACACTTGTATGTGTTCTACTGCCAGAGCTCATTCCTAATGTGACCTCTAGATGGCGACAAATACCAACACAATAGCAAATTATTATCAGATAGCAAGTGTGTTTTGTCTTTGTAATTCAATTCCTTGTGTTTGTTTCTATATACAGGGTGTCCCAAAAAGTGTATACACACTTTAAATAACTAAAGTAGGTGTTTATTAAACTTCATTTAATTTTCAAAATGTAATAGAATTTACGAACATCATTTTATTGTTTTGCCACCGGCTGTTCTCAGACTGGTGGTCCATGGTCCCATTCTGGTCCAGACACTGCTGACAACGTGAAGCAATGGAATCACACACTTTTTGAAACTCCCTCCTAAATTGCTTTTGCACTTCAACTGCATTTTCATACTTCCAGTTGTATTTTAGAATGAATTTCCTTTCTTCAGAGTTTAGTTTGGCTGCCATCATTAATTCCAATGGGTTTAATCTGCAAAGAAAAACAAATAATTGAGTTATCAGCTGCTAAAGTGTGTATGCATTTTTTTGGGACACCCTGTACATTGGTTTTTGGAAAATGGTTAAAAACAGCCAAAAACTACTCCTCTTACTACTTCTACAACAAGTACGATAACTATTATAACAGTAACTGTATCACTCATGCTAAAAAACTCAACACTATCATGATCTAATTCTGTATTCATTAAAGCTGATTTATCATCCTTCTCTGCCTTCAGCACACACACATGCACAAGGAAATAACGTGTAATGCTTTTGGATAACATATAAAATGGTTCATTGTAGATGCACCAATTTATTTATGGCAAAATACAGACAGATATGTAGAGAATAATGATGATGGGATAAGTAAGCCATTTGAAAGCTACAGTGCCTATAAAAATGTTGATATTTTTCCCTTTTATTGTTTTTATAAATTTAATCATAGCCAACGTGTTGATAAATTCCAACATTAATGCCAGTTACCTAAAAAATCTATAATTCAAAATAAGGGATTGCAGTAATATTCACCTGTTTTAAAGTGACTGAATTAATTTAACAGAGGTCCATCCATTTAGTGTCTAACAAGTACTGCATAGGATGTCACCTGAGGACAGTCAATGGGTCTCAAGAGACTGTAAGTATAAAGACACCTGTGTTTGGAAGGTCCTGGTTAATCAGGTTACCAGTTAATCAGTATTCCTGGCTACAGTTGTGCTATTAAGACAAAACAACGCTCCGAGCAGCTCCAAGGAAAGGTTATTGAAAAGTCTAAGTCAGAAAAAAAAACAACATTTCCAACTCACTTAACATCCCCGGAGTTCAGTTAAATCTATCATTGATAAACAGAAAGATGGGCAACACGGTGGTGCAGTGGATAGCACTTGTGCCTCACAGCAAGAAGGTCCTGGGTTTGATTCCAACACCAGTCGATTGGGGTGGGACCTTTCTGTGTGAAGTTTGTATGTTCTCCCTGTGTCTGCAAAGACATGCACTGATAGGTTAATCTAAATTGCTCCTAGATGTGAGAGTGATAAAGCGGGTTCACATAATGAATAAACAGAAAGACCTGTCTAAATCAGGACGTCCTCACAAAACTGAGTGATTATGAAGACTGAGAATTATGAGGGACACCCCTATGACCACCCTGAAGGATTTAGAAAGGATTCAGGTTAAGAAGACCAAAATGGAACTTTTGGGTCACCAGACTAAATGCTATGTTTGAGGACACCAAACACCACACTTCACTGTAAACACACCAAAAAGCCAGTTGGAGTTAGCATCATGTTCTGGGGATGCTTCTGTCCAACAAGCCCCAGAAGGTTTGCAAAGGCAGAGGTTCAAATGAATCCAGCAAAATAGAGGGAGGTCCTGGAGGACAACCTGAGTCAGTTTACAAGACAACTATGACTTGGGAGAAAATTTATTTTCCAGCAAGACAATGTCCTGAAGCATACAGCAAGAGCTACACTGAAATGGTTTAAAGACAACAAGGTGAATGTTGTGGAGTGGCCGAGTCAAGACCCAGACCTCAGTCCAGTGGAGAATTTGTTGCCAGACTAGAAAAAGTCTGTTCAGACCGATTCCCCTGATGCAGAATGACAGAGTTTGAGCAATTTTGCAAATAAATAAAATCGTAGGTGTGCAAACTTGATTGAGACCTACACAGACAGAGCTGCGACTGTAGCCAAAGGTAACGCCACTAAATAAAGACTTGAATGAGTGAATATTTATATAATTCACTTATTTTACATCATATACTTGAGACACAGTCACTGCATTCAGGTGATCTGCATTTCACTGGTTGTGAGATTTGTTGACCTCTGGTGAATTAGGTCAGTCACTTATTTAAATTATAGACAATATTTTTGATCAATTGACATTACGTATACGCATAGCTTTCTGATCTATCCACCTTTAATCAACTGCTAAACTTCCTGTGATGAAACATTTTTTTACATGTTATCGAGTATCAAGATCCTGTATCCACTTTCGTGTCCTCAAAGGCTCAATTCTTTCATCTTGACAGCTTCTAAAAACACAGTTCTGGGTTCTTTACCCTGTTGATAGTGCATCCCAACGCACTACAGCTCTTAGACGTTTTTTGTTAGTAGACAGATTTGACAAGAAGACACCTTTACAGACTACATAGTCAATGGGAGTGGGCAGTTCTTTTATGTGCTCCATCTCCCTGCTATTGCTATGAATTCTCCCAGTGGAACCAAACAATAGTCATGCCAGTCATTCCCAAGCTGTTATTTTTATTCATCTGCCATCTCATTGCTTTACTGCTCTCATTTTTTGTCCTTTCCTGTCCCTCCTCCTGTCCTCACCCTCCACTGTGTGGTTCTCTTCCTGTCCTTCCTGTTTTTTGGATCACATTCTTTGCTCTCTTTACCTGTCTGTCACCTTAACTCCATCGTCTCTCACTTCTCTCGGTGCTAACCAACCCTATCCACCTCACTTACCCTTGACACTTCAGATTAACCTTCTTCATAGCTACGACCAGTTGCCCCGCTCCGTCAGCTCCATGAGCCTCATGCGCTCCACGCCATCTCCACTCCCTCCACCGATGAGTGCCTCCACCTCCCCTATCCCTCCACAGATGGTCTCTTCCACCTCCCCTCTCCCTCTCCAGGTTAATTCTTCTAGCCCCTTTCCGGAGCCCAAGCACGGCCGGCATTTCTCCAGTGAGTCCACACACTCCCACTCCTCGGCCGAGGACCAGCGTGGAGACGGCATGGGCATGGGAACAGGCACAGGCAGTACTAGTACCCACTCATCCGGCTGCCGCTCATCCCATCGCGAACGCCGGTCTTGGCAGGACCTCATCGAGACGCCACTGACCAGCGCAGGGCTGCACTTCCTCCAGACGGCGCCCGGAGAGAGCGACTACGGCCTGATGGGGACCATGGCCGGAGACATGGGCCTGTACGGAGGGCTGGGCAGACAGGGCATGTCCCCAGAGAGACGCAGACAAGCCACACTGCCCGTACGGAGACACCACGCTGCAGAGAGGGACCGGGACCGAGACGGGCCCTTCCCTCTGGAGCGGGGCCCGCACACACACAGCCACACACATCGACGGTCCCACAAACAACGCAGCCAGAGTCTGCCCAGGAACAGGGACCCCATGCCAGGAAAGCTGTTACACACCTCGGCTCATATGGAGGAGAGAAGTGAGGATGAGGAGGCGGAGGGCCAGGCCGCAGACATGCTGGAGGCGGAGGAGGGTAAGCATTAACACCAAACACCAACACTTGGCACTTACTTTACAAGGCATGAATAAAAGGTCCTCAAAGCCCTTAAATAGGTGGATCCTAAAGTATGAAATCAGTCACAGTGTTCTCACCTTTATTACTTTAAAATTAAACCATGTGATCTAAATTTTTTTTTTAAAAATAGGACCAATGGACCTGTATCTCACCAGCATGTTCTATCAAGAATCAATAACATGTTGAATTTGCAAGGTTGCCAGGTTCTGTCCTGTGGTCCTGATGCAGGAGATCAGTCTAACAATAGAAGTGGGTGGTACTTTCACTGGAGGAGAACTCAACTAATGAAATCCAAGTCCATATATGACTTCTTATAAGTGCTCAGTAGTAACTGTTCTGATATCTCTAATCATTTACATGTTATAACCAATCAAAATATTGCCCATTATAAGTAAAGGCAAATTTTTAAGATTTCAAAAATTTGTCAAAAAAAATAAAAAAATCAAATAATCTCCAAATTGGGAACAAACTTTGTAGACACTGTCCCAAAGAAGACAAGTAAAAAAAAAAAAAAAGAAAAAATGAATCCAACCAGTAGTTTCATCAGAGAAGATGTTTGAAGAAAATGCTAATGAAGACCATGAAGATGATGACGAAGATGATCACGAAGATGACGATGAAGATGACGATGAAGATGACGACAAAGACGACGACGACGGACACAGCGCCTTCACAATAGCTCATGGCCTATCAGCTGCTGAGCTACAAACATGATTTACTACAATAAAACCTTACTAAACAAGGTAGTAGGAGGTAAACTGAACCTAAGGGTGACTGAAACAAATCTAAAAGGTTGTGAAACAGGTCTGTCATAGTCGAGAAAGGGTAAAACTAGCAGTGAACAAAATTATGTTTTAGTAACTAAAATAATATTTAAAAAAAATCTAAATCATGAAACTACATAGAAGTTCTAATGAACGAGACAACTAAAGTAAAATAGAATTGCAGGTAGAAAATTTTCCCCCTAATGTTAATAGTTTGTGGTGTACATGAATAAAATGGTTTTGTACAATTTAGGACTTTTGCAACAGTTTTGTAAATTAAACTATATTCTACATTTTTCTTCTATAAATTAAACTTCCCTCGTAATTTGTGAAAAAATAAAACACCAACACTAAAGCTCAATAAAACCAAAGTAAAACACGCTCATTTGTTAAACAAAAATACTTTGCAAAACTAAAATGAAATCAAAACCAAAATGACAAACTAAATAAAACATTGTAAAGATTACAGAGGTATAACTATTCATTTACTCATTAATCGAAGGACATTTTAAAATATCTATATTTTGCAGCACAGTTTCTTTCAACTTTACTACTCCTACCTGTTGGAATTTTTCTAAAATGAGGATGGAAGAATATCTTTATATATATATATATATATATATTTGTGCTTTTGCCAATGAAGACATCGTAGTGTTTTTACAGGTTTCTGAGCAGGACAATCCAAGCAGTGTTTGATGTAACACAGGAGACTTTTATTAACCCCAAACTTCAAATGACATTGATCTGAACTTCACTGCGTCCTCTTCTTCCTCTGGATGTCTCAGACCTGCGGGAGTTGAGAGTTGAGAGCAGAGAGCGGAGGGTGTCGGAGGGAAGGGAGCGACGGATTTCAGAAGGCCGTGAGCCGGAGTCACTGGACGGGCTAGAACAGCTGTACCGAGCCCTGGAGCAGGCCAACCTGACGGCCCTGGGAGACCCCCGACCCTGTAGCAGGCAGGAGCTTCGGCGCTGTTTTACTCAAAGAGCCAGGGACCCCCTGCTCAACGACAGGCTGCACCGAGTCCGAGCCCTACGCAGCACCTTGAAGGTACCGACCAAGAGGCAATGACGCCAATGAGAAGGGAAGCTAATGCAGAGGTGTTTTAAAGTGTAGTTCCTCTGATGGCCACTAGATGCTGCCTCCAAAACACCTGGACTCGAATCGACTTACACTGAACATCAGCAGTTTTTCTGGTCTCATCCACTTTATTTGGACTCTGACAAAATGCACGTCTTTAACCTTTTGAGACTCAGTAATACATTTTTGTCCTCTGTAGGGGACAGGAGTTTCACAGCTATACACAAAAAAGGAAAAACACTGTCCACTGCTAGGGGCATTCCGCAAAAATAAATATAGAAATAAATAAATGTATCTGAAAAAGCTGTTGCATTATCCTGTTCCCAATTAAGACAATTATTTATTGTGAAAAAGACAAAACCTTTACTTTCCTGAGCTTCAGGGGGTTAAATTACACCTGACAACAAAATAACTGAAAAATACATCTGATTGTGACTATATCTGAAAATCTGAATTTGTTCAGCATCAGGATTCTGAGTTATGTAAACATGCTAAAAAAAACAAAACACAAATTTTCTATTTTATTGCATATTCATAATTTGGAAATTATATGTTGTATGCTTGGTCGTATTTACTTACAATACTTCATACTTAGATATGAACATAAAGCTTGGTAAAGAACAAACCTCAGAGCCGGAGTCCATCAGCTGGTTTTAAAATGTCTTGGTCTTGTGGACTGGGACAGGTTCTTAGTTTAGGAACTGACAGTGCTCGCTCATCATGTCTGTTTGATGCCCCTTTGGTGACATCAAGAAAAAATTCATGGGACGAGTGGAGGAAATTATTCTGCATTTTAGGGCAAATTAAAGTTTTGGATATGTGATGGACAGAACTTAGTCCAACTTTTGTGGATGTATTTTTGGTTAATAAGTAACACTATCAAGAAAATTAATGGAATTTACCATTTAATGAAATCAGTGCGCTAATATTTAGCATTAGCTCACCCATCATTCCTTGTGCTCCCACTGCTGTGTCCTTCAGTCCAAATATAGTTATGTTTGCCTCCAAAAATCCAAGATGACAACAGATAAAACACAAACTCTTGGCTCGAAAAGGGTGGTCCAAGGTGGCTCTGTTCCCTCCTTATTTACACTATATGATTAGCCCCTGAAAACACATCTGTAAAATGTGTTAACAGATGGTAATGGTAGTTTGGTAATGGTGATTTAATTTCTCTGACAATAAAGTAATTTTGAAAATGTAGCTTTAGCATGTAGATCTATGGTCCTGCAAGAAGGAAAGTAAACTGGAACCAATAAAATAAACGGAAAATGAATTAACACCTTTATAATCTATTAAGTTCACTCCACCCTTATGTCCAGTATGGTCACTTCTAATGACGGTCAAAACACACAAGTCCAAAAACCAATGGGAGACATAACCGTGACTCCATCCTCTACCATGTACAGGCCGTGGTCCTAACAGACATTATGCAATTTAGGGTTATAAGAAAGTCCCAAAATTAGAATACTTTATTAATCAGAATTAAAATACTTTATTAATTCCAGGTGGAAATTATTGGGTGTTACAGTTGCTCCATTCAAGTATAATAAAAAGTAGAAGGAAGGCAATACAACAGAAAGAAAAAAAAAAACAAATATAATTATACAAGCATATATAAAACTCTGATATATACCAAATATAAATATTAAAACACTCTAGTAAGATACAATTAGAACAGCAATTTGTACAGTATGTACTAGACAATATAGTATCAATATAATAATTAAAGAAATATACATAAATAAGTGTGCAAAAATATTGTTGTGCATAATGCTATCAATTTAGTGTTACATTTTCAGAACACTTTATTAATCCCAGGCAGAAATTATTGGGTGTTACAGTCGTGCTGTTCAAGTATAATAAAAAAAGCAGCAGGAAAGAAATTATCAATACACCAAAAACAAACAAACAAATATACCAAATATACATATTAAAACACTCTATTAAGACACAATTAGAACAGCAATTTGTAGCATATGTAACAAGTGTTGCCAGGCACAACAAACCCCGCCCTCGCAAATGTTTTACCTGATTTGCCCTATCTCTTATCATTGCAAAAATACATTTTTGGTGACATTGACCTTGACCTCTGACCTACATTCACCAAAATTTAATTGGATCTATTCTGAACCACCTCACACCTTTCCTGTAAATTTCATGGAAACTGGTCCAGTGGTTATTGTGTAAAGTTGCTGACAAACAAACAAACACACGAACAAACACACAAACAAACAGATAAAAAAAAAAAAAATAAATAAAAACAATATCCTCGCCTCCCCTTCGTGGGTGAGGTAAAAATATAGCTGTGTGTAATTCTAATTATGAAGTTATAAGGTGGAATGAGTGCTTGAAAATGGGTGAGTGTTAACTTGTTGATCCCTTGTGTGTGTTGGATCCCTCAGGCCAAAGAGTCGGAGCTGGCAGTGATCTGTGCCCTCCTGGAGGACCCTGGCCTGTGCTCCCAGACCTTCAGAGAGTGGAAGCAGTGGCACAGCGAGCTCTACTCAGACATCTGCCAGCTCAGCCCCGGCACCAACGGCCAGGACGATCTATCCCCGCTCGCTGCACCCCTCATGACCCACACACACTCCTTCATTGAGACACATGTGTAAGAAAGAGAAGAGGAGCAAAAGACTGAGTCGCACATGAACACAAACATATTCACACGCAGACACGCACAGATACTGACTTAACATGAGCTAAACCCTCCTGATCACGACTGAGCACGCACTCAAACTCACACAAACACACACACACACAGGAACACACATTGTAAGATGTGTAAATATCATAGAGGGAACAGTCTGAGACCTGCGTGTAAGAACTTTTGATAATCCTGAGGACCCCACAGGGTGCCTATTGCATGCCTGAACAGAAAGCATTAATCTTCCTTTGTCTATGGAACTCAGCATAAACTCCACACGCTTGTCGAGCAAAATGGAAAAAAGGAGACTTTTTAACATGTCCGTTCCTTTATATTCTCTTAGTTTTGCTATTTTATGATTGATTTTAGGGGGGGTGGGGGGAGCTATGTAGCAGCAATACAGAGGAGAATCCTTTTCACCACAGCACTGTACTTTTGTACTGATGAACTTTGCACCCAGAGCCACCAGTTCTCCCCCTTTCTCTCTCTATCTTTGTTTTTTTTTTTTGTTTGTTTGTTTTTTTGTCTCATTGCATATCTCATTGATTTACAGGGACCTCACTGTTATTCCAGGCTGATTTGACAGGACAGGACAGTGCTGGGAAGAGTCAGGCTAGCGGTGACTTTGTCCCAAATCCTGTTAAGACTGTGAAAGGTAGCTAACAATGCTTGGCTTATCTGTTTTAGCCGCTCCTCGCAGAAGGAAGCAAAATGCCACAAGCACTGAGAAACCATATTGTGCTGGATTGATGCACACTACTTCAAACTGTGAACTGTTCAAAAACCACAATTTTACCTGTAGAAGGAGGCTCCTCTGATAGAATGCAATTACTACGATTCACTTTGCATTCTCTCTCCCTCTCTTACTTGTCCTTTTTGTGTTCCTCTCCATTATCTTCTTCTTTTCCCTCATTTTTGTTTCCTTCCTTTCTGACCTCCTCTCTCTTGTCAAAGACTTGTGTATATGTGTATACTGCTGTGTATACTGATGTAAATGTTTGCGTTCCACTACCACTGTGATATGCTTCTAGAGGTAGCGGAGGGAAGACCGAGAGTATGTATTTGCGTGGGTGCAAAACAATTTTTTTTTTTTTCATTTTTCTTAAGCAGCGAATGCAAGAGCTAGAGAGTTTTTCTGTTTGTTTTTATTCAAAGGAGTCACTCACTACAAAGAATGCACTTTCTATATGTCTATATCTCATTGGCTGCATCACAGGGTCTATGTCTCATTGGCCTCTTTACCATTGCTGTTCAAAATATCAGGTAAAAGCATTTGCCATCTCATTTTCTAAAGATTTGTGTACAGTCTACAAATATATTTAAACATAGAAGAATATATAAATCTATTTACGTTTTGTGTCATAGATATAATGTAAAGTATGATGTATTCTATGCCAAGGTTTTGCAGTGTCCCCCTCTTCACTCTGTAGACGCAGGGTGTTAGCGGTTGAACAACTAGGAAGCAAATGACACCCGCTATCAACTCAACCTGACAGTTTTGACTGGTTTACATCACGGCTGACCCTTACAACGTTCTCCTGGTGATATGTTGCATGAGAAAAAGGCCGGGGACTGATTTGACTGGACAGGGTAATATTGTGGATCATTTGTATTAATTTTCTTAATCTTCCTCTCATGATTGCAAGATAATTAGACTTGTAGCGCATGATACATGCAAAAGTACTGTTGGAGAGTTTTATTTAAATGTTCATAGATTAAAGTATTCTTTTTTGTCATTCAGTAGTGTTTGAAGACACACACTGTACATTAAACCGAGGGAGGCATTTTTGCTACCCAGTATATCTAATGCAGATCCTCCTTTAGCATTCTACCGGGAGGAGGTTTCAATTTGATGTTTTGGTTTACATAGAGAGGCAGGCATGTGTCCAAAGGCGGCAGGTTTGTCTCGACAACAAAGAGAAAACAGTCCTCTGAAAATTAAAGCTATTTCCACATTCCCTCCAAGCATATGGCTGATACTGGGGGAGGGAGGGAAGGAGGGAGGGAGGGGGAGACGGGGTCATAGACCTCTGCTCCTAATGGTCTCTAATGTCTGTGAAACTCAGATGAATCATTTCATCCGCAATATCAGGCCAAGGACTCAACAGTGCCCCCCAGTGTCGAAGACTCTGAGAGACATGAGTAGCACCCTTTGCATCCAGCACTATCTGTATTAACCTTCATACTTTAGTGTAGTTCTCTACGTGTAGGTTCAGGTTTTTTCATCATATCACTGTCGTGAACTCAAACACACCTCAGAGATATAGTCCATGTTTTTTGAATGGTTGATTTGAGAGTACCACAACGAAACTAAATGATGCAAGCACTTTCCCTGTGCCTCCCAAACCCTCTCTTTGGCAACGACGGACTGACTATTACTGGTGTTTCTACACACACACAGCTGTTTAAGAGTTACAATACAGTTTCAGTCTGCAGACCTCTCTCTCTCTGTTTCTCATCTGTAGTGTTGGCCTTCTTTTTCCATATACTGTAGATTAAAGAGTGTGAGTTATGATTTGTAGGCACAGACTGTGTTATCCCTCCCAGATCTCTGTGTGTGTAGACCTGCAGAAACAGGCCGAAAAGGGAGATTCCACTGTGTGTTCTTTCAGGGGTGTACACCTCATGGTACATTGCACAGGTGTGTAAGATGTAAGTTGCACTGCGACATTAAAAAAGGAACATATTGCTCTTTTTCAAGGATAATATTAGCTTACTGTTATTCTGTACATTAAACTGACTAAAGATGATATTAAAAAAGAAAGAAAATGACATTTATTCTTCCTAAAGTAGCCTTTTTTGGTTTCATATATATGAATATATATATATATTACAAAAAATACAGATTGTAAACTTAAGTTGTTAAACTTTGACTTCAATAAACTGAATCCTCTGCACTATGAGCTGTGTTCTGTTAATGTGTGCATTTCCTTGTATTTGCTGAAGCAGCTTGTTCCTTAACTGATGGAGACAAAACATATGAGGTTTTAAACGGACATGCATTTTACGACCCCTCAAACATACATATATCAGCATCTTTGAGCAAACTGATTCTGAATCCATCACTGAAATTGAAGACCATCACTTCAATGGAGCTGTGGTAAGATTATTGTCCTAATGGTCATTTCCAATGTCAGAACTGTATTTTTAATCACATATTTAGGCAAGAACATATTAAGGGGTTCTACATTTATCATTAAACTGTCAAGACAGTTTCTATTGTCAAATAAATCACATAACAACCATGAAAATCTGCTTTACACAGGGAGATCTGACCTTTTTTCAGTTTGGCTGTGGATCAGATTTAAAATAAAGTCACATTTCTTTAATCGAAAGCAAGAACGATGGCACCTACATTTATAACTGGCTAAAAAGGGAAAACCTGTTATAACATATTATATTAATTGGTAACTGTATGTATATAGAACACATTTTTAAGATGTTATATGATATTGCTCAGTGGCTGTGAATTTTCCCCATCGCCATTCATTCTGACATCATCCTTCCTGAATGACATCACCCTGACACGGGCCGGTGCAGCTGCCTGTGCGTCCGCTAGGGGGCAGTGTCAGACCGAGCAGCCGGCACTCACACCCACAGGAAGAAGAAGCAGCGCTGTCATGGCGGCCAAGGTGAACGCTTGACTTTTCGATTTCGGCAAAGTTTTTTGCATTCTAAATATATGTTTTCGGTGAAAGCATGGGCTGTGTGTAAACTCTGAGAGTCTAGGAGGTGTTAAAGTAAACATGAACCGATTGTCATCATTCAGGAGACTGTACAGCGTCACAGAAACGCCAACCACGTCTACCGTGCTAGCTTTGCTAAATGAGTTCATGCTAACTGTTAGCACCGGGCGGCTACGTTAGCTGCCAGCAGTTGAAGCACAGTCCATAGTTTATTATCTGTTCAATGTGTGCAGTTGTACCGTACTTAAAATTACCTACATTGACGTTAACACGTATTGTCTGCATACACGTTGTAACTGAGCTAACGCCAGCGTTAACGTTAGCATTAAACATGACCATGTTAGCCAGTAAAGTATTATCAAGTAGCCAAGTATATAAAATCTTATGAATATTAGTAGTATTATGACATTTCATAAAATACAGTTACAAAATTCTGCATGAGTTTTGAAACATGAAGTAAAGTGCTGCACAGGATATAGCAACTGAAAAGTAAAAGACATTCATATAAATGAATATTAATAAAAATGAATGAAAATAAAAATGCTTCGTGATGGCATTAATGTCAATATATTTTTGTTAGTAGGTTAACTGAAAGTAAACTACATTGCAGTGCTGTTTATGATAATTTATTTAGATATCTTTAATTTTTCTTTCATTTGACATCTTATTCTCATTATTAATGATCATGTATACATAAGAGAATATTAAGTGTGGCACATCTTGTTATGAAAGTATTCAAATCTGGTAAATTATCACTAAACTATAATTTTTCATGTGTATGTATTACTGTCAATAAAATTATAAAGCCTGATTTACATCACAGTTTTGTACTTCATGTAAAAAGACTGTAAGATTTAAATTTTACCACATTCATCCAAAGTGTCGTGTGCTCATACTGTGTGTTAGGTGGTGATGGTGGCCGTCCCGACGGTGTTGGGTGTTGCTTCCATCCGTATTTACAGAATCAGGGATGCACCTGCTGATGGCATTACTCGAGAAAAGGTAATTCTCTACTCACAAGTTAAGACTGAGTCAGCCACACCATTTGGCTGTCAATTTCACTGCTGTGTTTTGCAATGATATACTGTCTCTTGTCTTGCTATCCCCAGTTGACTATCTACAGCCCACTGGAGCAGTCCACTCAGGTCCAGTTTGTCACAGAGAAACCTGGACTTATTGAAAGTGGGTTCAGTGCCACAAGGGAGGCAGTACTCCCATTTTTCCAGGCTGTAAAGGTATTTGGACTCTGCTCTGTGAATTTAACAGTTCTAATGTTTAGAAACACTTGATGCACATTCACATCCTTTATAAGACTAAGTTCAAATAGCAGAAATGTTTGATGGATACTCAGAAGTGCTAAATAAATGGAACAACAGCTAAGACATATACTAGGTCTTATCTTGCACCTGCAGTGTTAGTTTTCCAGCCCTGATTTTTGTTCCTCTCATTTGCGGTTACAGAGCACAATCCCACGAGTTGCAAGTGCTCTGTGCAGGTACGATTTTGCAAACAGCAAAGTTCAGGAGTCAGACAGGAAATAGCGTTCTTGCAGTTAGCTCCGCAGCTGTAAAGTTTTCTGCAAGAAGAGATTTGACAGTTTGATATTGTAGAAGATGGGGAGAAAAATATATATTTTTCACAAACTCTGGTGCATCTCCTTCAGCTGTATAAAATAGATGTGTTGCTTGAGTGTGGTAGTTGTGTTGTTGTTGTTGTGGTTGTTAAAGTGTCATTTTTAGTATGTACTCCCTTTCCTGCAGGGTGCCTGTGTTTCTGTGAAAAGAGGAAGTGTAAATCTGTACCATGCAGGAGAGGGTGAGTCAACAGTAGGTTCCTTAAGGTCTCATTTAGAACTTATAACCTCATTTGTTGAATGTCAGAATCTACATTCCTTTCCTACTACTGAATATGATTAATGACATTCCCAGCTCAGTGGCTACACATTTTTGCTTTTGTCTAATTTGTGATGGCATGATATGATAAAAACGGAAGAAATTGTCACTACTCATCTTTCACTATCATCTTGTTTTTGTGTGAACTGTTACCCAGATGTGTACTATTACTTGAAAGATCCTCCACCAGACTTCATACCCAGATTTGGCACCATCACCATGGCCGGCCTGCTTGGCATGTTCTTGGCACGGAAAGGTAATCTAAGCCCCGGTAACATTATCACACTCATACTTACAGGCTGATGTTTGGTTCTGAGTCAAAGTTTAAGAAGCCAGATGGTTATTCATGGTCAAGTGGCACTTGAAATCAGCAGAACATTCAAAACAATCAGTTATAATTAGCTAGAATGTTCGTTTAAGGGGCGGCACGGTGGTGCAGTGGGTAGCACTCGTGCCTCACAGCAAGAAGGTCCTGGGTTCGATTCCAACACCAG
>JAPQRP010000002.1:31673678-31693319 GCA_037367295.1 Apogon hyalosoma
TCTCTCTCTCTGTCTGTCTCTTCCTGTCTGTAACTGTCTGCCTCTCTCTGTCTTTCTCTGTCTGTCTGTCTCTCTCTGTCTGTCTCTTCCTGTCTGTAACTGTCTGTCTCTCTCTCTGTCTGTCACTGCCTGTCTGTCTGTCTCTCTCTCTGTGTCTGTCCCTGTCTGTCTGTCTGTCTTTCTCTGTCTGTCTCTCTCTGTGTGTCTGTCTGTCTCTTTATGTCTGTCTGTCACTATCTGTGTGTCTGTCCCTGTCTGTCTGTCTCCTGCTCTGTTGCTGTGCCATTGCCTCTTGTCCTCTCTGCTGCTTAATGACATATGCAACATTTCTACATTATTGCATATTTCACTTATTTCTTGTTATAATTTTTTAATTGATTATCTTTTAAAGTGATAGGCTATGGGGCTCTTTGTGTTTGGGGCACTAAAAAGTGTTCAGATGTAGAGGACATTTTCTCTTCACTGCCATGATGTATAACTGCTGGCCACACACAGATATACACGCACACACAGTAGTTAGCTTGCTAGATATCTGTTAAAACAACATATTGTCTGCTAGTGACCTGGAATTCAATGTTGTAAAAATCGCATAATGCTTTTAAAAGCAACAGGCGGACACAATTTAACTTGTAGTGACAGTTGTGTCCAGACCCACCATATGTGCTGCTCTTTTGATTCATAGTTACAACTAGTGATGGGTGGATCTGAGAAATATCGATATCTCCGATACCAGATCTTTACACTCTAGAATCGATTCACAGATCAAAATATTGATACTTTAGATACTTTGGTCATTTGAGGTAAGGTACATCAGGAACACAGTGGAAAGCAGCTAAACTACTGGGATCTTGTCCAAATGATATGCAATTGGTGGGAACTACTTCTTCCGCCTGGGTAAGTGTGTACTGCGTCACGTTTCTCAGTCAGTAAACTCTGACTCACTCAGTCTGTACTGAGAAAAAAAAAAAAGGGATCAGACTGAAGGGGAAAACAGTAAATATGCTATTGTTCCTTAACAAAAACTTGTGAATAAGGTTAAGTGTCAATGTTGGATGCTTTTGTTGAAGTGTTACTTGTTCAGAATTTTCATGTTTTATGTTAATACGTCCATGTAACATGAATTAATATGCAAGTTTTCATTTTTATAATAGTTCTTAATAATTGAACCTTAATTACTCTCATGTCTTTTATTCTTTATGAAGTTATGATTTGAAGTACACAATTTTTTAATAGATTTTCCAGACATTAAATGTACTTGTACAAAGTATCAGATCGGATCGGTATCACCCATACCAGCCTGAATTTTATCGAACATCATTACTACCTGGGACAGTCACAGAGTTGTGAAAACGTGGTGTACTGAGTTTTATTGCGCTGGAATGGATTTGAGTCAGTGCAGCACGGCAGACAAGGTAGGAGCCAGAATGTGGTATGGAGATTAACCATTCTCACCAAGATCTAGTGCCACAGAATGGATTTTACTGACAGCGCACTGAAAATACCATCGTTTCCAGACATTACAAGTGGGTGGGTCTGATATTACTGGGCCTAAAACGTGGGTGGGTCTTGTCCCACTCACTTACAATGGCTCCAGCACCCATGGTTTAATGCATGAAAAACAAGCCAGAAAATTTCCCCAGATAAACAGTAGCACTTAGCTATAGCAGCTACTCCAGTGGCTATTTATTTTGTGTTAACTTATGTTGTGTTTAAGGTCACTAAAACATTGTCCACTAATTGTGAACTGTTGTTTTAAAGCCTCCAACTTTTGAATGTCTTCAACTCTCTCTGTTTTTGAGAACCAGATGTGACCATAATAGAATAAGAGGATGGAGCTAGCTAAGCTAACTTAAATCACCAACCACACTGCCATAGATATATAAACTAGATGTCGTGTTCAGCCTCTCAGCATGCGTCAATACCACCACCATATTGATACAGGGTTCCGAGGTAAAAAAAAACCAAAAACCAAAAACTAGCCATTCAATTGGGCTTCTTTCTTTGACAGTCAGTACCAGTGAAGATGCCGGACTTTTGCGCTGCAATTGGTTGATAGCTTTGATATTAAATGTCTAAAAATGTATTTAAAAAGCATTTCCTTGACAGGAAAATGTACTGTGTACAGTTCAAAGTCAAAGGTTCTCAACAAATCCATACAAGACGCCTGTGTGTATGGACCTGCCCTAGTTTTTTTCCCAAAAAAAAGAGGTAAATGGATCGTCATCTTTGATATCACTCAGACAGTTTGTAAACATAAGAACAGTCTTATATCGTACTACAAGAAGTGCAGCCAGAGGGGACGGCATAGTTCCATTGAGAAAAGGTGTATTTGGTGGGGTCTCATTTGCAGTTACAGCTGCATATGAGTGGAACTCTATTCCAATGGCAATTAGAGAACTGTCATCTCAGAATGACTTCAAAATGCACCTAAAAAACTGGTACATTAATATTGGAGCTGTCAACATTAGAAATGTTCTAGTCCTGTCCCTGTTGTACTTTTTTAATGTCTAAGTGCCAAGTGTATTTTAATATATTGTTTACTTACTTTGACTGATGTGTTATTAATTGTAAATTTTGTATTGCAAAACTTGTATTGTACTTGTCTATGTTTGGGTATTATAAATTTTGTTGAAAAGTTGTATGCGTATAACCTTGTGCTTCCTTTTAGTGTGACTGTTTATCATCTGTCCAGGACTGCAGATGAAAAATAGCCATTAGGCTAACTCTGGTGCATTTACGGTGATGTGAATCAATGTACAATGCCCTTGTTAAATGAACAAATTTCTTTAGAATTTATATAAATGTAAACAAATAAAGTATTTTCCTTTCCTGGAAAATGTATTGTATGTAGTTCATTGTCTATAGTTTTCTACAAATCGATACTCTACTGTCTATAGTTTGTTATCCAAATTTATATGGGCAGGCTGTCTAATTTACAGTTTTTTAGGCCTAACCAGGCTCACCTGTGATTTTAGGGTCTTGTAAGACAGTGGTAACGTTAGGGGGCTTATGACGACTGACAGACTGTCAGGGTCTTTTGATGGCAGCTAACATCACTGGCCTATTTTCCGCATGCCTTCGTTCGTTACAAATGTCTGACCTGTATTTACGACCGAGCTGCGTATAAAATGATAGAGAAAAGCATATTTTGTCAATATAGTCTACTTTGTATTGAAAATGTAGTATGCATATAGGCAATTCTTCCATTTAAAATAAACTACACGTCTACTACATAAAACATTGCTTCTCAAATTTGCCGACCTATGGTGATTTAATTCTGTATACACCTTGGCCCCGACTGACGTTCATTCATTTAAAAGGAGTGCTACCCTGTACCAAGATGGCGGCTCCAATGATGCATTCGTTACTATGGACCGCAGCTAACAACGTGATATCTAGTGTATATATCTATGCTACACTGCTAAATAAGAAATGCTATGTCATTTAAGTCATTCTAGCTACTTGCTAAATGCTAACACAAATAGTTATATTTGATAACTTGTCAACTTTTTTTTATAAACACCAATTAGCAGAGAAGTTACCAGATGCTGTTCATGCACTACTTACCTTAGTTTAAGCCTGAAGTGGTCATGTCATGAATGAGGACAATTAGCAACAGAGAGCAAAACTATTTATCAGGCTTTACATTAGTGTAATTCTACAGTAGAGAACTGCAGCTTTTGGCACTTCAGCATTGGCTTTATTTATCAGGAGGTCGTCACTTGGTTCTGACTCTGAGACAAGAGTTTTTGTAAATCTTTCCAAGGCTGGTGGTAATGTATGTTTGTCGCTTATGTTCCAGTTTTAGGATAAGGACATCAAAATCAGCAAGACCCACAATTTTAAGAAAAACATCAGCAACAAACAAAAGATCTAAAAGAACTGATCCTTGAATGACCAGATGATGACCTGCTGTAGTCTCTGTTGATTATGTATTGACTTACCTGGCGCTGGTGCCATGGCTGAGAAGGTTGATGTTGCCGTTCAGATCGTAGCTGTACCGCCACTGAGGCCGCTCATTGACTGAGGCACTTTGCAGCTGGCTGTCTGCATCGTACTCATATGTGTAGCGAGTTACGTTGCTGTCCACGCCCACCCTGATATCGCAGGTGGTTGTACGTCCCGCTGAGTCATACTGAATGGTCATCCAGTACGCGATGGATTTAAGAATCTCGTACTGTACCTCTACCACCTGGCCGTAGGAGTTAAAAACCTTGGTGTGCTTCATCAGATGTGTGGTGATCACCTAGAGGATCACAGAGGAAATGGATTAACATGACTCCTAAACGTGCGCATGATTTTACAGTAGTATTTCAGCACTTGAAGACAACAAAAAAAGGTGAAATACAGTATTAGCCACCTTTCCAACAGCGTAGTTTTAGGTGCAGCTTGACTAGGCCTAACACATTAAGAAAGACTGGTACAAATGGCAAAAAAAAAAAAAAAAAAATTACAAAATAAAAACTTCAGACAGTGAAAATTACACTCTGAGCTGCTGGTCTGACTTCTGAGTCAGATTTTGGCCAAAGTGGTGACACAGAATTTTAGTTTGATTGTTAAAACTCTGGCAGTACAACAATTAGATTACATTAGATTAGATTAGAGAGACTTTATTGATCCTACAATGGGGAAATTCAATGATCACGGCAGCAACGGAATAAAGTGCAAGAAAAAAGGTGCATGCATAAGGACAGTGCAAAAGACAAACAATATAAGATAATAATAATGATAGTAATAAGTAATAAAACTACTACTGATACTGAAACCTACTGATTAGGGCTGCACGATATTGGCAAAACATGGGATATGCAATATGGGTGTACAGCATTGCGATAATGATAATATTGCAATATTTTTCGTTCACCTAAAGAGACATCAATGTCATCTACTAACAAAAATATTCCTTAACAATGTTAAAGTGAGCCAATTGTTTGTATGCTGACTCAATTATTTATAATTTAAGACAAAATACTGTACTATTACAATCAGTTACACAATTCTGTCCAAGAACCTGGTGATGCTGCTACCACAGACCTTCAGACACAAAAATAGTCAAATATTTTCTCATTTTATTCACATATAACAATGTGTAAATGGCATGGATATATTTCATAATAACAAAAGTGCCAGAGTACCTCCATGTAAGAGCTTTGACAAAACAATATTCCATAGCCTACCTGGTTTGGTAAATACTGCATGTAAAAATAAAATCTCGCCTGCTGGTCAAACGTTTAGTTTTAAATATATGGACCTGTTTTATTTTTCTGAAACAGTTGTATAATGTTCTTCAGCACATCTGTCATGTTCAACCTCGAACAGAAAACAAATCATATTTAAATCAAAAATAACCTTCTGATGTCTTCACAACTAACTTATGAGTAACGGAAAATTTAAGCTTGACAGAAATAGTGATTTGATTTATATTGTGATACATATCGATATTGTCTGATACAAAAAAAATTATTGTGATATGATTTTTCTCCATATCGCCCAGCCCTACCTATAGATTATTTGAACCAAACCAGTTGAATTCTTTTTCCCCCCAATACCATTTCCTTCAGTTTGGATTATCATATGGAAACACAGCTTCAGGTGCATGGTTATATGGCTGAGATGTTCAAAAAATTTAACCTTTACAACACATTTTACTCACCTGGTTAAGGTCATAGAAGATGACACTGAATTTGCCGAATTGTTCAACCCGTCCTGATACGTCGACGTAACGGTACAGATCTATAGGCAGCGGGGTTTCGTTGATGACCGCCTGCATGCTAGTCACCCTGAAATTGTTGTAACTGTAGTCAAACCTGGCGTTGACCAATCCCTCCTCGCTAAAGCGGAAGATCTGCCGGCTCGTCAGGGGGCCTGTGCAGAGAAAGAGGGGGAAATTAATGTCGCAAAGAGAAAAACACATATTAGTATGCACATTAAGTTCACTTTAAGTGTGCGTGCATTGTGAACACAGGCGTCACAGTCGGTCATCATGCTAGAAGTATAAGCCTGCCTAATTAGCTCAAATCAAGGACTAATTCAACATCATTAACACAGACACACGCAGTGCAATCCATTCAATCTTAACTATCCCCACATCTCTATGGCATTTCCAGTGGTGACCTTTAATATGGAGAGATAATGAAATCTAAAGACAATAGCCATGATGGGCCAATGTGCTCCTTAATGTCAGAACATCAACTTTAACAACACCATCCATCACCTCTGCTGCTTGCTACAACCACTCATCCTCCATTTGGAAAAAGGCTTGCTAATGAAACACCATTATGGTGCTATTTGAGATGACTCTGATTGCACTTAAAATGACTAAGTGTCTAGCTTTGGAGACTGTGGAGAGCTGGATCAGCATTACATTTTCTATTTTTATTTTCTGTGGAATGTTGATTCTAAACCTGCTGCTAATGGGAAAATGGCAGAAGCACTGAGAGTGAGGTGGAGGCTTTTCTGCAGCCCTAGGGAACTCACAGTCTGTTCGTCTCGCTTCTCTAGCTGTCACTTCCCCAAGCTGTCATCTCTCCTTTCCTTTTTTTGTTCCCTTTTCCCCCTCGCCTATGTCTGTATATCCCAGCCTCTCTGGTTTTTTGGTCGCTACTTTTCCTCGTCTCCTCTCAAGGGACAATTACCACTATCTCTCCTCTCTCCAAGGCTCCGTTTGTTCTGCTGAAATGAGATCAGTTAAAGGAAGGTGAGACTCTATTCACAGTGAGGGCAAAGCGATAAACACACACACATGCACACACTCACAGCTGCGTCTTGTAGATTAGTGACATCAGATCATGGCGGGGCCAATCACAAAGCTGTGTGAAGTGAACCAGTGGCGCTCAGAACAACCCTGAAAAGACTCAGTTACTTGTGGGAATTGGTGAACTGTATTAACAATACCGGTATCCTAACATATCTGCTGCCACAGCTAAAGGGACCCTTTAATGGTCGCACCGTTGCTGCAATTTATGAAGTCCAATGTCTCTCCAGCTAATTTTCCATATCAGATGTGGAACAATTGTCACGTTAATAGGGCTATAATTGATAGCCTCAGGTATGAGTTCATGATTTCCTGCCCGCCCCGGACCCTCTTTTCACACACAAGCATGGAAACTCGTCAAATATCCACACCAAGCCCACAACAGCTCAGCGTATTTTCAGACGTTCTCTTGCATACTTTGATCGGGCAGCTTGGTTGTGGAGGTGAGGGTGAGATAGTGTAGCTCAGAGCTGGGGGGGGGTGGTCTCATATTTACAGCTGTGGTAGACCACAATCTCTTCCACTCAGACTTGCTCAGCCCTATTCACACTTCTGACTGCGCTGCAACCGTCTCAGATGAAACACTGACTCAAAGCCCAACAACAGAATTTGATAAAAAAAAAACCAAATCTGGCTTGTCATAGCACAGTGCTCTGAATCGCACTGACATGTGCGTGCTTAGATAAATCCAAATTTCAGTTTCTTGTCCATGTGTGTATGTACCTGTCTGTCTGTATCGTATGGAGCTTATGAAGCCGTTATGTGTGAGATGAACAGTCTTTACAGTGCCAGAGGCTTCATCATAAGTGAAGGTCACTAGAGTGGAGTCATAAACCACCTCCGAGAGCCGCGCTGCTGGAGTATACCTTGAAAAAAGAAAGAGGAAAACAACACTTTATGAATAACAGAATAAAAGTTTTTCAATTCAACAAAAACAAAAGATGTGTATTTTGCTTCAATATATAAATATATATAAACAGGCTAATGCTTGTGAATAATACAGGGCTTCTTTGGGTCATTTAAGGAATGAGTTGCATCATCCTTCAACATTTCATCAAAATCAGACCGGCTGCTGTGGCAGTTACGGCCTTTCATATCTTAAAAATGGGACCGTTTATTACACTGTCCCCATCGAGCCAATGAGTATTAAAAATGTTAAATGCCACAATGCTGCCCAAATCAGTCCTCCAGCTTTCATCAAATTCAGATCAGTGCTGTCTGACATAGTGTGATGATAAAAATCCTGACCTTTAATCAGTCTCCCCATTAGTTCAATCAGTGTAATTTGTAAGGACAGCTGGATGTGTGCAGCACGTTTCCTGTCAGCTAAACGGGTGTTAATAGGGCTTTGAAATTTCTGAGATTAGCCTTTAATTATAGCACCTTCATCAAGCCAATCAGTGTTATGTTTTTATATGCCTGGATATAGTGCCAAGACGCATAATGCCTCCAAGTTTCATCAAAATCTGACTGGTTGTGATGTGGCCAATGTCACCTCTTCCACACGGCACTGGCTCCCCAAATTAACTGTGCTAGATAAAACCGACAGGGTGTAATATTTCCGTCATACCTGTAGATGACACTGCGTCCTGTTCCCAAATACTGACTCCTCAGCAGCCGTCCGTCCAGGGTGAAGTCCTGCAGGAAGGACGCCAGGCTGTCGGGAGGGGTGTAAATGTTCCTGTAGTATCCGACGGACAGCAGCGACTGCAGGGTGTGTTTCACCATGCTGGGCATCGTCACGGCAACCAGGCGGTCCGTTTGGTCGTACTCGAACACGTACCGCCGCTGGCTGTGCAGGAGCAGCATAATGGACTGTGGACAGAGCACAGACAGAAGGATGCAGTTGTGACTGCTGTGTGGATTTAAGAGGCTTTTTTTAATTATTATTTCCTGTGACTGGTTTTATTTCAATGTCATTAATTGAAAACTTCAGAAATAACCTTGGTGGAGGAACTTAACTTGAGGGCCATTAATTTTTCTTCCATTAAAGACTAATCTTTGAACTCAAATAAAACAAGACAAACACTCACAGTTATTAGCTTTTCAGACAACCGCAGCATTTTATCACATTTCATCTTTCATCAACGTGTCTTTGTGAACTGAAGTAAAATATTGTGTTTCTATTTAACCGTAAGGTAAAATATGAAAATATTAATAATGAATGCAGGCTTTATTAATTTCAAGATGGGTGTGGAATATAAGCTCATTCACAGTGTTAATACATTTTGGCATGAATATCATTTCATTTCATATTTTAATTAATGTGAAGGGCGGAAATTATAATGTCTGGTAGCTTTTAGTTTTGTCACACATTTGAGGGAACATGCTCATTATCTGAGCTTGTTTTAGACCATTCACTGCAAAAATCACCAGTGCTGATCATCGTTTCTTGGCGTTTGTCAAGAGCTTACTGTAAAAGCCACTTTTAGGAAAACTACTGGTTTTCTTTTCAAAATTCAATGAAAATCAAGTTGCAGACCTTTGGTTACATAACGCACTGCCGTACATGCCTTGCCTGGTTTTTCTGCAGTCAATGTGTGGCATTGTTGAGTAATTTTAGAGGTTTACTTAATCCAGACTGGTTTAAAAAGACAGCAATTTTTTAACATTCTAGAAATGTGACTGAAATGGCTACCTTGATCCTCACATACTTTACAAGATGGTCTTTGGTACAGTAAATTCTTTTAGTATGTTATAGGTACATTATTTCACAAATCAAAAGTGCTAGAGTTTTTGTGTTAGTTTTGGTTTCAGACAACTGCAATAACTTTGAGGTAAACACATCAGGAGCAAACGTGTTGATTTCTGTTAACAGCAAAGACGAAACAAACAAGAACAAAGCCATCATTTCAAACCACAGACGCTCAGACACTGTCAATCACACACACAACACTACTGAATATTATTGTAAGTGAAGGTACAGGTCTTACTTTGTCTGCATATGTGTAGGTCCATATCTTGCCATTAACCCAGGCCCTGGAGACCACCCTTTCGTTCTCATAATCCAGCCGCTCAGACCACTCCCCACGGTGAATGGTCGACAACAGGCCTCCAGCCGAATAGCTGATGTTGACTTCAGTGTATTTACTGCTGGGGGACCAGACCACAGGTCGACCCAGCGGATCATACTGGATATGGAGGGTGAACTTCCTGTGGTCATCATAGATTTTCCCTACTCTGGTACTCTGATCAAAGTCTATGGACAGAAGGTTCCTGTTATGTGCCTGAAAACAAAAAGTACGATCAGTTAGAAGCAGAAAAAAAGAAATGCAAGGAAACTTTTTAATTTATTGCTTTATAATCATGACAAATTCTAAATAAGGCAGACAAGCAGAGATTTCATTAGTTTAGATAAATTAATTGTGACATTTAGACCAAACCAGGCCTGAATAATAACAATAAATTGTGAACTAGTGAAGAGCTGCGTCCTCGGGATTGCTAATTAATTAGCACACATCTGATGAAAATGTTCTGTCTAATGAAATATTCTGCTTATGCAGTGTACGGTCTGTGCCAAGGGAAAGAAAGCGGAGGTGTTACTGCTACCGTATGATTTGTGGAAAGTACAGCTAACGGATTCCGAGTCATTTGACCTATCAGCTTGCTCTGAATGACGTAGTTACTCTCTCAAAACATCTAATGAGTTATGTAACACTACCACTGATGTCATCATTGCTGTTCTCTGCTTTGTTGTCTCACAACAAAGGATCATTGTATGTGACATTTTATTTGATTCCATTTCAGTGTAGGGTATAAAGGCCAGATTTCACAACTTTTGGTTACTCTGACATACTTCTAAACTGTGGTTAAGGTGTGAAAATGCAGCTTATCTTCAGAGCTTTCCATAATGTTCTCCATCTGTCTTTATCTGCTGAGATATGCAATCTCTATATGGCAGGGGTGTCAAACTTATTTTCGCTCACAGGCCACATTCAGCCCAATATAACCTCAAGTGGGCTGAACCAATAACATAATTACACTGAAAAAAGTAAAATTACATTATGAAAATGCTTACCTCTACAAACTATCCTTTAAAACTGTGAATAACTTGAACAACCTCAAATCTCTTAAGAAAAATAAGTGCAATTTTAACAATATTATTCCTCAGTTCATCATTTACACATGTACAATACAACTTATAGATCACAGTGGATCTACAAATACACAAAACATTTGGTAACAGGCAGAAAATTGGTGAAAATGCACTTATTTTTCTTAAGACATTTGAGGTTGTTCATAATTGTTGAGGTTATTCACATTTTTGGTGAATGGATAGTTTATAAATGTCAAAATCTTCATGTAATTGTACTTTTTTTTTACACTAAAACAAAAAGAAAACTGTGGAGTTGTCATTATTCGTAGGTAATTATGATAATATTTTACTTTTCTGATCCATTTTAGATCATACTGGTCTGTAAATCCTTGACTGTTAATATCGTAAGTGTCATTTTTGCATTTCACAAATTCATCCCACGGGCCGGACTGGACCCTCTGGGGGGCTGGTTTTGGCCCGCAGGCCGTATGCTTGACACCTGTGCTGTGTAGTATCAGAGCTATGGTGGCTAGATTTGTAAATAATCTGTTACGTGATGAAAACGTTTGTAATTTAGTGTTTTACCCTGAGCCTGCGTTCATAAGTGCTGTAGTTAGTCTTGCTCTGCTCCTTCCTCTGTCTCCACTCGATGAGGCTGGGGGCATGGTCACCCGGTAGGCTGATGTTACACCGACTGGCGATGGGACTGACTCCGCCCCCGATGCCTCCGGGAAGGAGTGGCTCCGTGCTGAGGGACAGCTCCATTCCGCTCGCCAGCGTCACGAGGAACGACCCATCTGCACTGACTCGATATGAACTCTGCGCGTGGTCTGGGGTGTGTTTGTGTGTGGGGGGTTGATGTTGATCATGTTGCAAAAAACACACACAAAGAAGGAATCACACACATAACCACAAATGCACACAAAGAGATGCAAATACACAGCAACAGATGAGAAATGTGTGAAAAAACATCAGTCACTGTCTCTGAAGAAGCAACCTTGAGAAAAATCAATGTGATACAGCAGCAGACTGTAGATGAATGCAATGAATACAAGTCTGACTTTTTCTATGAATCTTTTGTTTGTATTAAAGTGTTTAAATCTCTGAGCGTTTTTTTTTTCTTTTTTTTTCTCTTATTTTCCTCATTTTCTCATTTGCTGTGCATCAGCGCTGTACTGTATTTGGTATTGTGTCTTTAGAAAAATGTACTCTGGATGGATATGTGGAGATTTATATGAGGAAGAGAGAGACATAGAGAGTGGAAGAAAGTCTAGTGAATGTGGGGGTCGTTGAGGGTGAGGTGTTGGCCGTGACAGTTTTTCACACATTTGCAAAGGTTTCTCAGAAGCTGTTACTTCGCATCTTCATCATTCTGAGTAAGATTGCAGCCTGACAATATCATTTTGTGTCATGCCCTTACCGGGTTTAAATCAAATTTAACAAAAAATGCACAAATAATCATAAAAATATATTTTAATCATAAAACTTAACACAGATAATAAACTGGATACTAACTTCTATTCCCTCCACCGCTATAAAACTCCTCTCTGTACATATTGTTATTGTAGCCTTAGAGGCATGAGAAGACTCTGTGAATTTGTGGGTGGTGGTAGAAGTGGGGAGAGGAAGGGGATGGTGGGTTGGGGGGACGTTCTAAAATAAGGGGTCATTTCAACCGTTCCCTCGCAGCTCTGTCATACTGTAGTGCCATGCTCATGCCTGCATGCGTGTGAGCCTATTGGTGTCTATTGGAACAGTGTTTCTCTCCCTGCAGTCCTGTCATTGTGACAACTGCTAGAAAGCAATTAAAGGGATGACATGAGAAGAAACTGCTCCCAAGAGCAGCTTCTCCACTCCACTCTCATTTTCTCTTCCTCTCATCTCTGCCCTCTTTTCCATTTTTTTTTTCTGTGGCGGTCGTTAAGACATTTCACAAGTCACTTTTTTTTTGTAAATAAACAACCCCCCCCTTTTTTTTTGTCTTTTTACTGCCCCCTTAGTCTGGTTGCACAATGAGGTCAAACCATATCCATGTGTGAATTACATAAAGAAAGAGATACTTCTTTTTCTGAAGCTGCGAGTGTCCTTCGGACACCCAGCATAACAGACAAAGAGAAAAAAATTAAAACGTGGCGATATGTCTAACCTGACTAGAATATCAGGAATGTTATTGCAGTTTGAGAGTCATAAATGTTTAAACATCACTTTAACCTTACAGTCTGGCCTCTATAGAAAAGCTGTGTTTGTTATCTATGGTTTAGACCCCCCCAGATGACTCATAAACGCCACTGTGGTAAAGTCTAGGCGCAGCTGTGGTAAAGTAGATGGGGGCAGATGCATAGTGGTGTGGCTGTTATTCTTCCTGCATGTCAACCAGTAAATATATGGGGACATTGCATTTGTGGCTCCTTATTTGGGTATGGGTAAACTGTTATTGGTTTTTCCACAATTTACCAAATTTCCTACTGACCTTTTTAAGAGATAATAAACACCCACCCTGTCCCCCTGCATGATGCCGTACCTTGTCTGAATGTGTAGATGGTGTCGCTCGCTGACAGGTTAGTGCTGGTGATGAAGTTCTCACGGTTTGATGCTTCCACCTCAACCCGAGACCAGCGCTCTAGGTTGCCATGGAAACCACTCACCTCTCCCGTGGGGAGGGTGATGTTGGTCACGCGGCCCTCAGTGTTGTACCTTGAGGAATAGACACAGGAGGTTGATGTAAAAGTACAAACACACACAGATAACTATCGCTCTCAAGCAAATGAATATGTTCACACAAACACACACGCGCACGCACACGCACACACACACACACACACATGTACACACACAGGGAGACATACACACTATTTTTATGTTTTTCTCTCTCAAACACCAACAGAAGCACAGAGTAAGTGTCAACTATGATTTATACGTGTAATTATCCAGCTGTGGAATTTGAGACAGAGACTGTGAGGGGTGAATAATTCATACAGATGTGTTTAAGTGTACGTGTCCAATAAGCACGATACTAAACATGTGTGTTGTGAACGTGTTGCGCCGTTCAGCTAATCAGTCACTTAAGAATAGACTACGTCAGCCTCTCCACCTTTTTCTCAGTGATGGTGGTGCAGCAGTTACCACCAGATGGCACTCACATTTCACACCGCTAATATACACATACATGAACATTCATAAACATATACTGTATATGTGTGTGTACATGCAAGGGCAGGTAACTGACCAAGAAATCAAACTGAGAGACACTTAGACGCAAACAAACAATAAAAAAAAAACAAAAAAAAAACAAGAAAGACTGAGAGAGACTATAAGATGAAATAGAATCAAGGAAAATAAATAGACAGAAAATAAAGTAAACTCACTCATAAACAGTGGTCCAACTGTTCTCATCACTTTTGGTTGCTAGGAGACCTGTGTTGCCATGGTAAGTGATGTGGGCGATGTCATGGCCTTGGGCTGACACTTTCCTTAGTGTTCCACTGTTGCTAAGAGACAGCCAGTACACCTGTCCACCAGGTAGTGCCAGCCAGAGAGGTACTCCATGAGCATCTCTCCTCACCTGGAGCCCATGGCCGTCGCGGCCCAGGACTCCTGACAGCTGTCCTTCCGTTCCGTAGGAGAAGTTGTATAGGTAGTGACCGGTGATCAGGTGTTTGGTGTACAAGTGGGAGCCATTCTGCCGTGGGGAAGAGGAGAGGGGCGTGGAATTACTGCTAAGTTATACACAGATGTATTGTTTTTGTTTGGAGCTTTATCTTCACTTCATCCTTGAGCAACATAACTATAATACAGTATTTCACATGGAAAACTGCCTGAACTCAAAGTGAAAATTATATTCACTGATTAATAAAAACATGAAAGCTGGTACAGTTTGGGCCCCGAACATTTTCAGAAGTTGAGTCATCGAAAAATGCCTCACGGCGGACATTTTACATTCCTCTATGACTGAATTATGTATTTTACATCATATTTCCTGAACCAAACACAATAACAAACAAAACTCCAATGTTCTGATGATCACCAAGGAATACAACAATATAATGCATTATTAACTGCCGAGGTGAATACTTAATGGTCCATTCTGTGACGTTCATAGTATCTGAGAACCTTGATTAGACTTGCATCGGTTGTTGCACTTTAGGGTTTTAAAAATTGAACATGAACTTAGGAACCAAACCTCCATATTTAGATCTGTGCATGTTACGGCCCTTATATGAAGTCTCTTCTCTTTGTTGCACCTGTTAGCCTGCTTCTGGTGTTAGCTCTATCTGTTTCTAAGGTGATGGCGGTGTGTTATTGTCTCCTCCTCAGTGATTTCCTCCTCACATTCACACCAAACTCACTGTTAACTATTCATTCACTCAGTTTCTGGTGTTACTTATGGTATTACTGTTATATTTTGCCAACAAAACTGGGGGCAGACATTTTATCTTTGTTATGTTTAGTTCAGGAGATACAGTGCAAAAATATTTGATTAAGACAGAATGTCAGACCTAGAGATTTTGCACTGACTCAAGCCCTGAACTGTACTTGAACCTGTGTTTCATGCCTTTCTGATAAACTGAACATATCGCTTGGACTATTTGTGTACCTGGCTGAAGAGATAGAGCTCCTGGTCCAGTGGGGAGCTGATCTCCACCAGGCCTGCCGGACTGGGCTGAGGCTGGTTGGGGCTCACAGCTCTGATCCGGATGTTGCCCAGATCAGCAATATATAACGTACCATTGGGGGCCACAGCCAGCGAGGACGGGGCTTTGAGCCGAGCGTCACGGGCGTAGCCTCCATCTCCTTAGAGATAAACAGAAGACATTTTAATACGATCGACACTTCTATCACCAGAACATTACAAGTGAAGGCACCCTCAGACATAAAAAGTACACATTTGTGTTTGAAGAAAGACACAACTGTTACACGTGAGCTTTGTAAAAAAAATATGATGATCCCATGGGGCCGCTTAAGCAGTTATCAGTTCAGTTCAGGACGTGTTGGGGTACCATGGCTTCCCAATGGAGTGGATATGGCCACCTTGATAGTGACCTCCGCCTTATCAGACACTGGTAGTAGGTGACTAAATTCATTCAGATGTCTCTGGTCGCACAGTGGGATCATAACTGGGTGAAGCCCTTTAGATGCTGTCGGCAGTAGGCCCGGGCCTCTGTTGGGTCTGTGCAGACAGCAGGGTGGCAGTTTATCTCCTGACAGCATGCACATAATGTGTGTACATGTGTGTGCGTGTTCATGTCTATTTGTATTTGTGAGTGTGCGCTCACTGTTGTGTGCATGTTCAAAGACACTGTGTGTGTTTACGGTGCGGGGATGGAAACGGAAAGCCTCTGAAGAGAGCAATCATCTGTTAACAGCAAGACATGATTGAAAATATGCAAAGTACAACCCAAGAAATAGGGATGGTTACAGCCCATTGGCTTGTGGCATGGGAGAGACACTTCCCTCCATTTTGAATAGAAAAGAGACTGATTTTATGAGCAGAATTAAATGATAAAATCACATCCTCTGACACTTACAATGAAAGCATGGCCTAACTGTCAAAAGAACATCTGCTTATTTGTTTGGTCCTTTCCCTCTTTCCTTTATTACATTTCAGGTGCCCCTCCATGAGACACCAACCAGTTAAAACCTTCAGTGGCTACAAGTGAGCTTTTTTCTTTCACCAGCTGTAATTTGAATGGATTTGGAAGGTTTCTGTCGAGCTGGTTTCGACTGAAATTTAGCTGGAAGTTTATGTGAGGGAGAAGCATCCTTGTGAATACAAATACTCGCCTCCATACCCATCCCACCCCATGTACCCGACACACATTACAGATATTTACACAAACTTCAAATTTCATTACAAAATTCACATCTACATTTATCAGGGAGAGGCAAAAGCCTTTCTTGTATATTAAAAATCTCAGGATCTTAAAATCTTAAATCACTCAGACAGACTGAAAATAACAGTACCGGAGACAAACAAGTAGGAAAAAGTTCCCCTCAACTTCTGCTAATAAAATCATTGGCCAACAGGGATACACAGGCAGTGAGATTTAATCACTCAATTTCAAGACACAGTAACTGTTTCAATTCATGTACGGTGTGTCACAAGCTTCTAAAGAGTTCTTGCTTATGGTTTCCTCAAACCAGGCCAAGTGTGATATGATCTGACATGATTTTAAGTGCAATTACATGTTCAGTAACGTAATCCTATTAGACATAATCTAATGCGATCATATTACTTAATCCTGTATTCACATAACAACTCTGTGTGTATGCGTATGTGTATGTGTGTGTCCTGTTTGATGACCCACCGGAGAAGCAGTCACAGTTGGGGTCTATCTTACAGTCACAGTCCGTGGGAGCTCCAGAGATAACTGATATCTCTCCGTTGGTCGACACCTGTGGAGTGTTCATAAAAGATGCACGTGACACACGGCTACATAATACTGCAAGAGGTCATTGTTGAAGAGAAGATTATCATCACTTAAACTGTTTGTTACACCTAATCTCTCCATACAACAAGATAATACTGATGGCATTTCATAAAAAAACCTGAGCTCAAAATGCAGATCAGTGTTTATGGGCTGATGCTTCTTCGCACATAAAACCAAACATTTTTTGTTTTACCAACATCAGGCTCCCAAATCAAATTAAACTGACCTGATGCAAAGTGCTTGAACACAGGGAAAAAAAAAGAAAAAAAGCTAAATGATTTGATTATGACTAATCTTGAGGGGCGGGAGCACATTTACTGGCCCAAAGGGTGTATGTATTGTTGGAGAATTATTGGGCAATATTCCATATTTGATTATGATTCTTACAGTTTATTATCCCTAAGAGAAACTTGATTTAAAATGTGGCTTATAAAGCAGCACTGTTGGTCTACTGGCCTCATGTTTTTCCATTAATTTGAAACCCGTGTTCATCTGCATTTCAGAAAGGAAATGAATCCAAAGTCACCAGAAAGTTATATTTTTAACTTAGGAAAACACTTCTCATTTGGAATGGTTCACCAGTTCTGAACATCATTACAGCAAACCTGCACATACATTCAGTGAAGCAATAAAATCTAAAATGGAAAGCCTTACATTTATAGTCACTGAAAAGATTAGATTTATTACTATTTAACTAAAAATGTGATAAACAAATGAGATAAATTAGTTATGTGCTTAAGTGAAAACAAGCTGATTTACTCACTTGATATAAAAATGGTGACTTTTCACGTCAAAGCTCCAATATCATGCAAAGTATATTCTAATTAAATAACCTTTAATAACATTCAACACTTGCAGCAACTTGGCTGTGCATACTTTAACATTTAATAAAACTAGCCAGAAAAAAATAATTAAAATTCAATGCAAAGGTACATTTGTATGTGAATACATTAAAGTACACTGAGCCTTGCTAGAAGTCATACATTTTCCTGTCTTTCCATACAATCACTTCATTTTTTGCCAAATGATGAGGAGAAACAACATTGCCATTCATCTTATTTAATGGTTCAGTGTTTTAAACCCTTCTCAAAGGAGAATGACTTGTTGCTGATAGTGTGTGTGTGTCAAGCTTTCATAAATAACTTTTAATTCCTGCTCTGCTGCAGGAGGACTTTTAGTCCTAG
Organism: Apogon hyalosoma; assembly: GCA_037367295.1. NCBI lineage: Eukaryota > Metazoa > Chordata > Actinopteri > Kurtiformes > Apogonidae > Apogon > Apogon hyalosoma. The sequence goes on from JAPQRP010000002.1 coordinate 31,692,081, forward strand.
TTTGACTTTCTGTGTAAGTCATCCTAAGATGCATGATTAATTTGGGCCCATAAATGGCACAAAATATAGTACATAACTGCATTTTTCCTTGCCTTATCTATAGTAACAAGGCTGCCCAGACTCCACCACACAGACATCTGACGTAGTCTCTGTTCCTGTTTGCCTCCACATGTGCTCAGCATGGTGCATCTGACCACAAAGGGAATATCGATTCTGTGCAGCAGGCAGTGTCTCTGTGCATGTTGCCCAAATGCTGTCAGCCTATGATAGCATGCTGCTAGCTAATGGAGCTAATGGACAATGGGAATTATTTTTTCCTCCGAAGCTGAAATAGGCTTTTGGGTTGTTTTTTTAATGCAACAGAATCTTGCTGCTCCCTGGGGAAGCATATTCTCAACACCTGTTTACCACACAGCGTTAGTGGAACCTCACCACATGTAACATATTATTGTTTCTCTTCCTGCTAAAGTATAAAGCATCCTTGCTCCGTGGTCAGGAAAATAAATAAAACAGAAATGACCTATGAAGCAAGAAATGGAAGCTTAAGAGTCTTATGCAAAAGCTTTCCTTGTGATTGGTATCAAGATTGACTGGTTTTAATTAAATGTAAGATTTGAAGCAGCTCTAAAATGCCCCATAATACTTGTTCTGTTACTAGTGCTAATAGTGACCTGTTGAATGCGGTTGATGCGTCTCTCGTCGGTCTCTGCAATGTACAACGTGCCCAGGTGAGACACTGTGATGGCCTTGGCAGCCTCCAGTGTGGCGCGCACCGCTGCCCGGCTCATCAGGTGGTGGTCGATACCTGGAACCTGGCAGTGGATGGGTCGGCCCGCTACAATACGCACTTGGAGATTTTCTGACACCTGAACAAAACGTAGGACATACACACATTCTTCACTCAAATAAAATTCTAGATTAAAAAAAAAAGTAAAAGTGCTGATTTAGTGAAGTAAAAGTGAGGCTCTGAAATGTTCTCAGTTTAAGTCAGTGTTGTTCAACCTTGGGGTCAGGACCTCACGTGGGGTCGCCTGGAATTCAAATGGAGTTGCCTGAAATTTCTAGTAATTGATAAAAATTAAACAAAACTTACTAAGAAAAACTAAATGGTGAGTTGAGAGAGACAATCACAATCCATAAAAGACATGACAAACTGTGAGTTTGAAACTGAAGCACTGTGGTACTGTTTATCTGTCAAATGTTCAAACTGAAGCACTGTGGTACTGTTTATCTGTCAAA
>JAPQRP010000002.1:31718311-31731744 GCA_037367295.1 Apogon hyalosoma
TCCATCCATCCATCCATCCATCCATCCATCCATCCATCCATCCATCCATCCATCCATCCATCCATCCATCAGGGCTGATACTTATATTGAAGCCGACTACTAACTGATATTTGAAGGAAATATACATTTATTATAACTATAAAATAACCATTGTCACCTTTTCGAATATCTCCAGCATAAAATTATGCCTTTGAGCTTTCACATCAAATAAAGACATAATAATTCTATAATACTTCAGCCATGTTTCTTGCCGGTTTTCATACTGAATTGGAGGAATTGGAAATAAATACGTACTTGTTAAATGTTCTTATATAATGTTAGTGTTGATAGGCTATTACTCGCAGTGTCAGAAAATGCTGTGAGTGGGACACAATGTGAGATCACAGAGTGGTGGCTACAGACTACAAATGAGTGAAAAATAGGAAATAAAGCCAAAAAGTTTGATTCTTTGGGGAAGTTGTATTGATAGAAGATGAATGTAAGTAAGCTCAACGTGTGTACCAATAACGAAACTGTGATGATCACTGAATTATTTCAAGAAATAAAAGCAAAATGACATTTCAGATGAGAACCAGCAATGGAATGTAAGACAAATGCCTCTGTGGGAGAGTTAAAAACTGCATTACATAATCCAGACCAGAGGTGGGCAAAAGCTAAAACCAGCTTAAGGTTGTTTGAACAAAAAAATCTCTTGCGTCTGTCAGTTCCTCAATCCACAGCTCAAGTAGGGGCAAAATTATAAACCACAATGACAAAGAAAATGAAGAGCCAACTCTTAACATCTGCTATCTGTAGATGAAAAAAAAAAAAAAAACAATCAGAGTGTCAAGTAACAAAGTACAAATACTTTATTACCTTACTTAAGTAGAAATTTTGGACATCTATACTTGAGTGATTATTTTTCAGGTGACTTTTTACTTTCTACTCCTTACATTTTAAAAATACCCTTGTTACTCCTATTTCCTTTCAGCTTATTTTCATTCCAGCTTGTCATCATTCAAATTTTAAAAAAACTATCCAGATAAATTGCGCAATCGCAAGTGAATGTGATTGTGTTTGAATGAAAAGTATAAACATATACCATTCTGACACCCTATTGGTTTGTACAAGATCCATTGCACCTGACTTTTTGCACCATTCCAGTACTTATATTCAACTAGTCATCATATATTCTGCTCCGTGAAACACGTTAATGCTCAGTAGTGCACATATATGGTTCTTTAATACATTTACATTGGACTAAAATGCATTAATTTTCAATGGGCATATATGCAGCTGAAAGAGGTAGACTAGTGCATCCCAAATGTTTCAACATTAACATTTTAATATAACATTATAGTCATCATGGCCTTTAGATAAATGTTTCTTGGGAGGTGGGTAGTGCACTATAGGCCCCTGTGGCACCGCCTAAGCTTTTGTCCTAATGGCATTTATTTCCCATTACATTTACTTTTATACTTCTAGTTTAGAAACCAGTACTTTTATACTTTTACTTAAGTAAAAACCTTGAGTTGATTCTTCAACTTCTACAGAAGTCTTTTTAAACCCTAGCATCTATACTTCTACCTGAGAAATGAATGGGAATACTTTTGACACCTCTACAATAATACATTTAGATGGAAATTGGGGAGACCCAACTGTATCAGAGCCAAAGAAGAGTATTTCAGAGTTAGCCTAGATATTGGATAAAATAAGAGTAATTTGGATGCAATTATATTTGATTTAATTTTGACATGGATTAATTTCTTTGTATTGATGGTACATTTGATGAGCAGTGTGAACTAATCAGTGCTGGGGAAGTTACTTTTCATTTCATTTCATTAGTTTGTCTCAAACCAAAATAAAATAAAATAAAATTAAGAAGTCAATTCCATATGCACCCATCAATGGTCATTAATCACAGAAAAGGTAATGAATACAATACATTTAACATAAATATACATATGAATGAACTCAAAAACACAGTTTGAGGAGGAACAGAAAGAAGCAAAAGCTTATCTAGTCCTGCCCCTTCCTTACTTTCAGTGTCAGATTCATAACCAAGTATATTTCCTTCATTGACTATTTATCACATTAAACTAGAGAACAAGGAAACTAATCAGAAGACCTTTATATTGGCTGTATCACCATTGTGCAGCCATTCTGCCAGAAATAAACACAAACAAATAGAGACTAAACTATTCAGGTTATAATATGTTAAGCCCCAAACTACATATAAACCCACCAAAAATATCTTCCATTACACATACCAAAATATGAAACTGGACTGATTACTCAACGCATTTGTATGAGTCGATTAACATTTGTTTGTATTGTCTTTTAAATAGCAGTGTATTCTTACACGACTTTAAAGTGTCATAAGTATATTCCATAACTTGATACCACAAACAGAAATTCACAAACTTTTCAGCATTGTGTGGACCACTGGATAAACAGAGTTTTGTTCCCCCCTTAGATTATAGCCTTCATCTCTCATTTTGAACATGTTTTGCAGATTACTTGGTAGGCTAAGTAACATAGCCTTATGTAGGACTAACACTGTTTTAAAAGTAACTAGGTCAAAAAATTGAAACTTTTTAATGTTACTTTTCAAAAGTAACTTTTGCTCATCACTCATTTAAAAAGTAACCTGTTACTTCACTTAGTTACCCTATGTGGAAAGTAACTTTTTACATTACTTTTACATGGCTCGACTTTAGGCAAAACCACATATCGGTTCCTAAATGTATAGGGCTACATGGACATTACAGGTATTATTATTCAAAAAAATGCCAGAAAACAGGAAACTCAACAGGAAAACACTGGCCTTAGGCTTCAACAGGACCACTAGGCCCTATCAAACAATATACACAAGTGAACACAAACTACGTAAGGCTTACCGTCTCCTGCTAACGGTATCTTGCTAATTATCTTTCTGAAAGTGGGAGATTCGACAGTATTGATGGGCAACATTTCTTCTACAATGAACGAAGCTACAAGTTTGTTCAAATCTTGTTTACTTACCTGGTGAAACTGACGTTTTAGCTGCTCATTTTGGACTTGGATCATTTGACATAACATCATTTCTCCGGGGATCTTGAGCTCTAAGTTTCATGTTAACATGTTTTCCTTTCAAACGCTTGGTGAGGTTAGCCGTCGACTTCACCACAGTGGACAACAGTTTTTCGCCAGGGCACAGTGCACACTTTACAGTCACATTCCTCCCTTTAGTTTCGACGAGTTGAAAGTAATGGGAATACCTCCATCCCTCCACAGTTACCGTTGGCTGCTTCTCACTTGCTAATGCCGCCATGCTAGCACTAGCCTCTGTGGCGTACCGGATGATTATGAGCTAAAAAATTGTACAAGACAGCAAATCTGTCCTTAAGAAATGTAACGTTGTGCTGAATTTAAAAAGGAACTGCATTTCTTTACCAACTTTTCAGTAGTAACGCGTTACACTACTTTTCCCCACGTTACGCACAACACTGGAACTATTACACAGTAAATAAACCCAGTCTAATGGTTTAATATGTAGCCCTAAAACTACAATGGAGCTCAAAAGGATGCACTGATGATGGTGATGAAGGGCATTTGATCCCTCCACACAGTAAAGATAATTAATTCCCTTTATATTATATTCATGGCCTTGATCATCTGTCAAAGAAATGAAATATGTATAAGGAAAAACCTACAGTGACTGACACTACAAATATGAAAGAAACATTTGAATTCCATGCAGAGATGTGATAATAGAGTACTGACAATATGATGAGATATAGGAAGCCAATATATACAGACCTGCGCAGGTAATATGTGTAGCTTTGTTGGTTTAGTAAAGTTCTACTGACTGCGCATATGTATTTCTCAGTCTGTGTATAAAGAGCCAATTTGGATAAATGGGAAGTATCTACCACAGTAAAAACAAGTTTCAGGAAAAAAAAAATCTATAAATCACAGATATTGGGCATATTAGCATTTATTGTGACTTCCCTTTGCACTTAACATGTCTTTAACCGTTTTGTTCAGACAGCATGATATCTCTTTACTAATTTGTTCATGTTTTATACCAGGTTTCATTTAACACATGTCAGATGTTTCTAACTCTTTGTGTTGCTTCTTATCATGGGGTCAGAGGTTACACTAAATAGTGACTTTAACCTTTAAACTGCATTTAGTTCAGTTTTTTGTGTGTCTTTTAAGGTTGTTCACATATATGTATTTTCTTGTTGTATCTAAGAAAAAGCAAATGAGAAATAAATATGTATGTTCATTTCAACCCTGAAAAAAAAATCAATAAATCTAAAGGTGGCTGAAGGATTTTGTACAGTCCTGCATACGTAAAATTTCTCTAAAAATTGCGAAATGTATACATAAAGTACAAAATTGCATAAAAAAATTTAAGATTTTTTATAAGTATAGTAATCAGTCATCTGTCAACTACAAAGCCTTATTATTTTATGTGGCTGAGGAAACTGTCAAAATAGCTGCACATCTTCTGGCTCAATTCAGTCCCTAATCCGTACCTCCTTGTGTCTCGGTGAACAGGCAGCACAGAATAACACAGGAATTTCACAGCACTCTCTCCATAATCTAAAGCAGCACATTGCTGGGATCCACTCCAGCCAGATAATAACTTAAGAGTATAGAACGATTAACTCATTCATGCCATCACTCTTGGCTTAATGTCTGAAATGCATGTATTATTTTGAAGAGCTCGAACGGTGCAGAGGCTAAAAATGAACCACAGCTGGATCTGTAGATTCTGTGAACTCAGAAGTGTAAAATGACAGATGTACATTGCTTTTTGTTTATCATGCAGCAGTGACATTTTCTCCTGTAAAGCCCTATTCGGACTGGATTAGTTTTACATGGGCATGTGCAGTAATGGTATGGCCAATTCACACAGGACAAGAAATATCAGTAAAACTACCACAAGTGGGAGGGGTAAATCCATTCACGCACTGCCGTCCCCTCCTGTCGTCATGTGTGTATGATGCTGTTTTCCAATTAGGCTTGAGTGTCCAAAATAGAGCCTGGCTTGAGCCGCATATTTTTGTCTGAACCTGACAGGTACTTCGATAATAATAATAATAATAATAATAATAATAATGATAATAATAATAATGGATTAGATTTATATAGTACTTTTCTATGAACGCATACTCAAAGCACGTACAGTGGATCTGTTATTCATTCACTCACACATTCACACTCTGGTGGTGGTAAACTACATATGCATCCACAGCTGCCCTGGGGCAGGCTGACAGAAGCATGGCTGCCAATTTGCGCCAACAGCCCCTCCGACCACCACCGAACATTCATAAGCATCCATACACCAGTGTGAGTGACAGCACTTCAACGTTTGTGTCGAAACCCGATCAGTTCAATCCATTTGCTCTCATATTTATTTTATGGATTGTCATTAAATTTACTCACTTGCACATTTGTGGTATGTGAACAGTACCTTTGTTAAATGACTACATGTCCAACAAATGCCTTGTGTGGCCACTACAGTGCTAGGTCAAATGTTCTAAAATACTAGCATCTGTCATCAGTTGTGCCTAAAATGCACACCTATAAATTAAGCTTTTAATCAATCTATTTTTGTCATTTCACTACATACAACTCAAATTGCTTCTCACGTAGCTGTTACTGTATTTGCATGTGGTTCAGCTCCTCCTCTTTTTGTGCTTTGTCACACTCCTCTTTATCACACAATAAGGCAAATATGCTGTTTGTCAACTGCACATGCTTCTTAAAAATCAGGTAAAGTTGGCAAAGTACGAAACAATCAAATGTGGTACTGGATGAAACTTTAAATCATCAGACTGTATTTTGGGTTATGTCCCATATTCTGACCTTTTTTCTTCAAAAACACCCCAAGAAACAACCCATTATTTTGTATTATTGCAAGCAAAGCACAGGTGCAACTGAATAACTTGTATTGGACCATATGAATGGACCAAAGACATGATTAAATTTACTAGATCCACCTGTACTTTTTCCTGCTGTGACATGTGGAAAGGTCTGCTTTGAACAAACTCTACACCAGAAAACTTTGGGGAAAAATGCTTTGTGACAACTTGTTATTTTTAAAGTGAGTAATAAAAAGTACATGAACTACTTACCTAAAAAAGCAAGTAATTCAGTGATGATAATCGCAAAAATTGGATGACAGTAGAACAGAGGGCTATTTTGTGTTGCCTGTTTAAATCAATTTGCATTAACAAAAATTACTGATAGAGTTGAAAAATAGGCAGTAGAGACTGCTGCTGCAGCTGATGTGATGGGTTTTTGTAGCCATACACAGCGGGAACCAATTAAGTGTTATTTTTAGTCAAAACATTACACAGGAGTCAGTCATAATGTTGGTACTTTTGTAGGGTTTACAATTTAGAAAATTGATATCCTAATTAAACATATTTACAGTCTAAATGGTAAAATATGTCAGCATTGCAATTTAGGGAATACATTTAATCACAGTGATGCTGATGCTGTAATTGTCTCATATTTGAGTAGAGTACAACATTAGTCCTGTATACCCATAATCCTATAATTTATGAATTACACTTAATTTAAAATACATGAAGTCAGTGTGGAATATAAGTGAGTCTCTGAGCACGGACAGAAACCCAGCAGATTTCTGACTTCATCGACTGAACAAGACGAAGGAGGAATTAATGCGCACGTAACAGAACTTGGCATTTTAACAAACTTGGACTGATGAACCAAGTAGTGACAAAATGTGCAAAACAGGATCAAAACTCACATCCTCTTCCCACAAGGATTTTCAAATAGCCAGCTTTTAAACCAAGCAACGCCTCAACGGAAGCTTCTGGGTTATCAAAGCAACTCTTTATCATATTTTATCATAGCAGTTTCTGTGTATCCTGGGATAAGCTAAATTCTGATTCTGATCAAATCCCAATTTGCATAGTATGACCTTCTGCTTGAAATGAAGGGAACAGCAAAAGTAATATAAAATACGATTAATATTGCCTAATAAGTCACTATAATACAAAAGTATTCCTAATCAAAGAACTAAAATCTCATTCATCAGTACAACATGAACCCTCTATATTGAATAGTGATCTGCATGTCCTGATCACAAATCTCTTTTGATTATAGATGGATTACAGATGTAAATCATAATAAAATAGGCACAGCTCTACCCCGGTGGCAACATCTTAAAATATCAGTGAAATGAAGAAAATCTCAGCACTGCTATGTGTCTCACACGTCTACATTCTCCTACCTCGAGGATTGTTGAGTGCAGCTTCAGTCGCCTTCCTGCCCTCTCCACAGTGGCTCTGGTCGAAGGGCAGACACTGCTCCCCCGTCCCCGCCACCACCTCCAGGTTACGGGACGGATCCTTGGGCTGTCCCAGGTTCCTCACCCGGTAAACTCTGCGACTGCTGGTGTCGGACACATAAAGGACTTCTCCCATTGGGTCCATTGCCAGGTAGTATTTATGGGCAGGGCTGGTGCTAGTGAGGGAGGATGTACACGGTTAATGGAAAGAAAGGTAGATAAGGAGTTTATTCACAAACAGTATATGCATTTTTAATCTGCCTACTATCATTTATTCTGTTGTAACTTTATAACACAGGGCACCATCTTACAAAAAGGATCCATTAAAATGATTTACAACTATTATAACTTTGCTAAACACTTGATGCATCATTAATAAGCTATAACAAGTTAGAAAACAATGGCAGTAGTGACTTGTCTGCCAAATAGTGAGCTCATAATAATAATAACAAGTGGTGCCAGGCACAACAAACCCCACCCCTCGCTTATATTGTAGTTTATTTTGGCATCAGTCCAGCTGATGTCATCATGTCAATGCGTGTAGTAATGTCAGCATGTCAATTGCCTCTATATATGTGCCAAGTTTGATGTAAACTGAAACAAAATTTATGTTTTTTATAGACATTTGAAATTTCGTCCATTATAAGTAAATGGGAGGAAAAAAAGATGTAAAAAAAAATGCATAAAAAATTTGGACTTTGACTTACTTTTCTCAAAATGAAACCACATCTATTCTGAGTCACTGGCAATCTATAAACCTAATTTGGTATGAATTCAACCAATAGTTTTGCTGCTTGAGTGTTAACAAACAAACAAACAAACCAAACCAAAAACAATACCCCTTGCCTCCCCTTTGGGGGGTGGGATAATAATAATAATAGTTTGGTAAATAGCATGCTATCAGTTGGAACACTAAATAAAGGGATGCTCTATATCCACCTGTTACATGTGAAAGTGGGTGAGTGTTTTTTTTAACAGCGTTCTACTAACATGCACTAATGATGCTTTATATGTTTGAGCTGAACATGGAGCTCAACTAGTGCATTAATTATCCTGACAGCAATAACTGTAAAAACACTGACAAGGTTCATGGTTATGTCTTACAAGTATTTACTGACATACACAGGGCTAATAAATTAAACTTAACAGGATGACTGCTATGTGTGTGCTTTTACTGATGCCACCTGAACGTGGTTGGTATCTGAAATAGAACTCATTAATAAAATATTATTTATTTTACATTTCACATTCAGAGTCCCTTTAGGCAGGTTATAAATGATGGAAACGGAGGAAATGGTCTGACATGCTGACTGATGAATGGAAAAGATGTAGTAAGATAAACAACTAGAAAGATCTGAGATTTACGAGCATCTGTTTTGCCAAATAGTAAGCTTAAATCAATATACAAAAAACAAAGTTCATTACAACTTCTTTTTTAATAAACTAATTTGCAGATACTATGTAAGCATAACATTATTGTAAAGTGGCACCCATCAGGGAACAGCAAAATGCATTTAGATCATAAACCCTATTTAATGTCATCCTCACTTATGTTCATTTTTGCTTTATTTTTGTACAGAAGACAGCCCTTATGTTAGTGTTTTGTCCCTGTGTACCATTAGCTGTAATATACAATCAGCAGTCTGCAGAGGCTTACATTTTCTTACACAGACGCCATGAGGATGTTTTTGTGTGCCAACTTTTTTATAGTTATAGTCACATAAATTTGGCATGCAATAATAAGAAACCTCATGTATAAATGTACAGTATGTGCAGACTGGCTTAAGGTGCAGAACTGCATAATTTATGCATTAGTAAATCCAACCTAAGGCTGTGACTTTATATGGTGCTGCTGACATGTAAGGCATAATGAGCCTGGATAGCTCTGCTGAGTGTCTTCCAGATACATTCAGTGTGAGATGTTTTCAGGGGGTCTGAACCTGGATTGTAAAAACATGAAACGATAACTGACAATATTGCACATGCAGCAAAATTCCAAGCCCTAAATTACACCCAGAACATTAAATCTGGCCACATGAGCTACAGGGACGCATTATTATGCACTGTTCTAATTGTTAAAGTATATGGGGCATATGAGTAGACAATAAAAAAAGGTAACGCACTACATTCGGTATATTGCCCAGAGGAATGACAATATCATGAATTTATGTTGTTTACTCACAATCTTCTAATGAAAATGTGTTTTATGACTTCACTTAGCCTCTTTTGACAGGGAGCTGTATACTGCACTTTGTGTAGGAGGAATGCCAACTGGTATAATCGTGGCCATGTACAGATAGAACTCCACTTTACCTCTGTATGTCAGTTCATTAAGTCCAATAAACCTTTGCTATTGTAACATTATTGTGGTGCATCGCTGAAACTCTAACATTCACAAGAATGAGAGAGAAAATTATGGCTTTGCACTTTGAACGCTGTAAGTAACCAGATTGGAGCTTTTACTTTACTGTGAAATCCAGTGTCAGCCAGGTCTGGTCAATGGCTTCCTGTCAATTAAACTCGAGGACACACAGTGGCGGTGCTTTCTTTCATAGCTTTTCAATGAATAATGAGTCTCAAAGGAAATTAACAAGTCATGAAAAATATTTCTGCACATCCTTTCTCGGTGACTGTGCTTTCATTCCACAAATAGATAAATACTTTCTTTCTCCACCATGTTAAACAGGGTTCTATATGCTGTTCAATGACTCTCTTGAAAGAACTTCTCTCTGATATTAGCCTGAACCTGAATGGGGGAAAAAAAAACACTGTGACATAGGCGAGGGTGCTGTCAGTCACCAAATCCATTAAGTGCATAACTGTTTACAGAACTCTGCACTGAACTGCACATACATAATTTAGACTTGATCCTAAGAGACTTATTCACCAAGTTTCAAAGTATGCCTCTGCTCCATGCAGCATACTTTATTTGCAGGGGCTCTTGAAGCTACCATGAGCCTTACTGTGGTGCGTATAACTGATTACAAATCATTTCACTCATCTTTTTTTTTCTCAATTAGATGCTCACCGTTTCAAATACATTTATCCAGTGGAAGGGAAGTGAACAAGAATAACAACAGAAGAACAAACAATCCCAGTCTAGCCCCTCTTGTTCTCTGAAAACGTAATAACAAAACAATGATCGGAGTTGATAGACATAGTGATCTAGCTGTTCCTAGCTGTCTCTGTGAATCGACCGTCTGGCCTCTCAGATAATACTGTAGAGGACTTCCTCCCCTATTTGCTTTACTCCACACTGAAACTCTTAAAGTAAAAGAATAGACAATGGTTTTTACGGTGAGCACATTCCATATTGTCTCCCTTCGGAGAGTACCTTGTTTTGAAGCCCTGTTGCCTGATAGGCACTTTGCTGGGAAGAATGTGGAGTGAAAAGCTTTGAAAGCCGAATATGGATGAATAATTAATGCATTTGACTTGGGAGAACAATAGTATGGAATAAAAGCGAAACACTAACATGCTGCTAACAGTAAAAAGCTGTTGCGAAGAAAAGGAGGAAGCAGGAACTAAAGGAGAAAGCTCCAGGGTGAGGAAAAGGTGTAAGTGCCTGGAGAAGAATCCACTTCATAAGATTAGTGCATACGGTAGCAATGTATCACGGTTTGTGCATCACAGGGACATTTACATTTTCACATTTGTACACACCCACTTATACAACACAACCGCAAACACCCAGCCAGGTTATCCCTTTTGCATGGTTTGAAACTTTGGCATGCCAGAGATACGGCATCTTGAAAAATCCTCTTTCTTTTCAAATTGGATAAACCCCTCTCTCACAAACAACCACAAGCTCAGAATTGTTTCGATATAACCTCTGATAGTAGCATACAGGCACACACACACACACACACACACACACACACACACAAACAAACTCTTTAACATCTGTCTAATCTTCTGTCGAACATGGTGTATTGAGCTTGTGCTACCATCAAGGCTCAGGGCCGTGGACGATGTCAAGGCCATACCAGGCCTCGGGCTTTTAGTGTAGCTCAACACCACATCCTCCACACACACACGCGCACACGCACACACACACACACACACACACACGCACACACACACACACACACACACTCTTCCAGTAATCCTCTAAAAAATGAAATCCTTGACATTTTGGCTGATTTCCAATTTCCAAATTTAATATCGCCGAGTGAAATTTAAATGAGGATTTGATAGATCTGACTGCAACCTGACTGAGTGTATGCAGATTTCAGCTCGTTTTCTGTGTGTGTTTGTATGTCTACAAGAGGAGGGGAAGTCAGGTCAATGCAATTTGCAGAAAATAATATAAAAAATGCTGAGAGTCATTTTGCAACATGTCCTTTTCTTTCCTCTTGACATTTGTTTCTTGCATTTTGTGAAAGTGTATAAAGGAGGTGCTAATCACCAGTTCTCACCTATGGCGGGTGTCCCGGTTCCTGATAATAAGCCATGGAGGAGCATTTAAAAAGGAGAAAGGAGAAGGTAAAAACAATCATTTATGATGCTAACGAGAGTCATTCTGAATTTCATAGGCTACAATGAGTCCGTTTTCTCCTTATAAAGTGAGATTAGGGTTGATTTAGACAGCTGTATTGTTTCACATTAAATATTAACCTAAACAGGAAGCTTTTTGGCATTTCCTCCCAGAGGACAGGGAAGTATCAAATACAGACACCATGAAACCTCCGTCTGAACCAGAAATATTAGTCAGAGATACAATAATAACAGAGAATGAGAGACTAAAGTTACATAAGGAGAACACTTTACAGGACAAATGACTGTGCAACCCCATCGAGATTCTACGCTTGAGAAAATACAGAAATAGAGAATGTAGTGCCTGCAGCGCCGTAGGAGATATCATCGTCATAATCCACAGAAAAAAAATATCTTTGTTTCACAGCAAAGACTTTCCGCTGCTCTCACATCCTAAAGAGGTAGATTAGAGTCTGTGATGTCTGAACCTCACACACTCGGCTGTTTCATGAGCACAAACTTCAGAATGCGTTCTAGCAAGATCAAACAGATCCCAACTGCAGATGCCAACCAGAGCTAATGCCATACTAACCCATATCAGCCAAGCTAATTTTGTTTTAATTGTGCTCAAGTCAATCTAATGCTCAAAATCCTACAGCTTCCCACTGTGGGAGATCCCTACCAAGATCAGACTCCTTATCACACTCAAGCTCAACAAGATCATGAGTCTCACTTTAGTTCCAGCACAGTTCTGGTGTATCCGTCGGGGTGGACCCTGCGGATGAAGTTGAAGTCGCCCACGTAGAGGGAGCCATCGGGGCCACTGGCGAGCGCCACAGGTGCAAACAGCATCATGTCGCGGGCGGCGCCGCTGCAGCTGGGGACGCAGGGGACGCTCCGGTAGAAACCGTTCCCCATGACGGTGCTGATGACAGGAGGCTGCTGGGAGAGGTAGACGTTTTCCCCATTTCCTTTGTGAAGGATTCCTGTGGACAGACAAACGCTTTAAGCCAGTGACATCAGCTGTAGCATTTCTGTAGACTGCAGTGCAAAACAGAAAAAAAAAAAAAAAAAAAAGATTGAGATGGAAGTAATTTTATTTGGAATGATTTAACCAGCCCCAAATGGGTACATTAGACCTGCGGGTTAGAAAGACATTACAAATCCATCTGTCAGATTATCATGAGGGAGTATCCAACACAACCCACCGCATCATCTTTTCACCAATCAGGACACTGTATATCAGTGTCACTTCCTGATAATTAATATTTGCAGCCAATCAGGACTACATTCTGCCAATATACTTCTCTGGTCTTAACATCATTTCCATGTAACCAAAAGCAAAAGAAGTGTTCGGCCAAAATATGCACCCTCACACACATTCCTTTATTTATTCCTACTTATACACATCCATAATCACCTTTGACTGAATATTGTATTACAACTTTATGGGCAACAGTGTATGTTTTAGACTCCATTTGAAGGTGAATATCTTACAGTTTCAGTGTTGAATATGTGTCTTAAACATAACCTAAACAACATCAGTTTAAATGTGGCTCAAATGTAACCCTAATGTAACCTCTTGGGACTCAAACAAACAGACTCAAGCACAGTTTTTACTTACAAGCGGTTAAATGTATCCCCCCCACCCCCACCCCCCCAC
>JAPQRP010000002.1:31754193-31766701 GCA_037367295.1 Apogon hyalosoma
TTCTCTGTTTCTGATATAATAACCCTCAACTTTAATCTGAACTTTTATGAACATCTACATGATCAGTGAATTAAATACAGGAAAATACTTGATTTATACTGAAAAAACACAAAATACCGAGGATAATATTATGATAAATGGTGATAAGTCACCTAAAGAATGGTTAAATAGAGAGGAGAAATAATTTGGGAACCGTCACAAAAATAACACCGGGTCTTTATGGGTCAAAAAAAAAAAAGCAACTGTTAATATTCTCTGATCCGACATATATGTCCAGCCTGTCCTTCAACAGGACTCTGTGAAACCACGCTCCTTTTCTGGACTCTAAAGCTGTTATTGCTCTATTCATCCACTAGATTCCTTGATAAAATAGGAATACTACCTCATGCTGCCTCAGTTAGTTTGTACTCCAAATACACAATCACACAATCACAGCAACCAAGTCAATCAGTGTTTCCAATGCTGTTCACTTTGAAGGGACTGTGGTGCCTGTGAAGAGCGATTCGACAAATCATTGTATGACAACACCAAGGTAATGCCAAATATACCATCCCCTTGAGTGTTTTCGCACTCGACAAACATGTTTACGTTGACATTAAGGGCCGAAAACCTACATTTCTAGATGCTTGAAGTACGCAGAACTCAACCGTGCATTGCCGTCATTGTGGTTCAACCGTGTGTGGTTCATTTGTGACTGTCAGCCTGCATTTGAAGTGTTAGGAAATGTACATTTTACCCCAAGGTTGGTCAGATAGTTTTTCTTATACTGTATAATGGAGTGGGCCTGTGTCCTTCTGTCATTATCTGTGTGTTTAGTCTCTTATAGACAGGAGGGGATCTGGCATCAGCATGTTGTTGGTGGGTCATTTTTCACTTCTTTCTTCTACCATTTGATTCTGTTACTTTTTATTCTGTTTACATGCGACAATAGCGTTGCATAATTTCCTGTAAATCAAGTCCATCCAACACGTGTACCAATGTTTAGTCCACGCCAGGGTTTCATAGCCTTTTTCAGGTAGCTACCATTTCAGACCCTCCTATAGTGTGATTCTCTAGCCTGGGGATGTCCCTGAGCAAATCATGCAGCGTGTGGAGTAAGTTCATAGTGAGGTGAAGTTACACTCATAGCAGTATGTTGTTGAATTTTCCATATTGTGCGGGATCTAGTACCTGTAGTTCAGGCACAGCTGAGCCCTTCTCTGCACATGCTCCCGTATATCTGGGGAGTGGGTAGGGCAGGACGAGTGGGTAGGGGCTCAGAACGCTCATGATGTCACACTTTGGAGGCTGCACTTCCTCCCTGGACATGGTCACCTGATCCAGAACGAGGAAGTTGTTGTTAGGTGTCCAGATGGTGCGTGTCTGTGGCAGGAAAGGCGGGCGCTGGAACATCAGCGTTACAGACATGGCTCCCAATGTTACCAAGTCAAAACTGAAATGAAATGGTGAGAAATTAGATGATTGCAACAGCGAAAGAAAATGGAAAAGAAAAGATATGCTGTGTGTAATACGGATGTCTTTGTACCTTCCATCTTGCCTACTGATAGTGTAACCATACTCAGGGTGCTGAGGGAAGGTGATGTTAACTCCAACCAGAGGCGAGCCGTCCTGTAGCACAACGCTGCCTCGAATCACCGCTACCCGACTGGCAAAACAAAGATGAGAAGCAGAGGGAGCGAGAAAGAGAGAGACACACACAAAGAGAGGGGAGATGACAGGTTTATAATGATGAAGAGCACAATCATTGTATGAAAAGCGAGGCATATTGTGACGCACAAACCAAACGACCTTGCGTGTGAAGCAAAAGTGACTGCCTGTTCTGCGCTCAGTACAATTACCTATTTAGGGCATAGAATTTTGCTTCACTTTGCCAACATACAAGCAACATAAATATACTGTAGCTTTACACACAGTAAAACCTTTCAACGTGTCATATAAAGAGCAAGAATAGCACATTGTGTTTGTGTTATTGTGACAGCAGAGCAAGAAATAGGCTGTGCTG
This sequence comes from Apogon hyalosoma, assembly GCA_037367295.1. Classification (NCBI taxonomy): domain Eukaryota; kingdom Metazoa; phylum Chordata; class Actinopteri; order Kurtiformes; family Apogonidae; genus Apogon; species Apogon hyalosoma. Next base: position 31,756,196 of record JAPQRP010000002.1, read on the forward strand.
TGCTTTAAAGTTCTTATATTGTGACTTTCTGGAAATACTCATCCTGAGTTTTCAGAAAAAGTGTGATATACACTGCTTATGGCCCTTTATCACACTACTATGGATATATACAGTACTGTGTAAAAGTCCTAGTCCAACAGTAGGTTTGTTGGTTTAGTAAAGTTCTCATGACCACACATGCATTTCTCAGTCTCTATATTAACCCTTTATTAAGCAAGTGATTATTTTTGGTAATTTTGACAAACATTAAATATGGCTCGTGAGGTAAAGAAGTATGTTGGTTTTTTATAAAACTATACAGTGATTCAGAGATTTTATAGAAATATTGAAGCTGTAAATAGTGAATATGAGTGATTTTTGTCAGTTTATGACCTTATGACAGTTGTTTTATTGCATGTGTTTACTTTTTAGCAAGTGCTGCTCGGATGTTTTATAGCAAGAGAAGGGAGACTGTTGTCACGGCAACCGACGAGGAGGTAGATGACGATGTCTAATAACACACTAAGGTAGAAATTTTGTATTTCAGAATATTTCAGTGAGTTCCCTATAAAAGGTTAAGATAAATGTGACGTATGTACAGCAGAAAAAAATAAACGTTTCAGGGAAAAAACAGCTTCTATAAACCAGAGTGTTAGTATTTAATGTGACACTTTGTACTTATCATGTATTTAACCCTTTTGTTCTGACAATATGAGAGTTAATGCATTCATTTTCTGATGTTTTATACCAGGTTTCATTCAACGCGTCAGATGTTTCTAACTGGTTTTGCGGCTTCTTGTCATGGGGTCAGAGGTCATAATAAGTAGTGACTTTAACCTTTAAAACCACATTATGCATATACCTGAAAAAACAAAAGATGACAGGTATATGATGGTTTCATTACGTCTGGTCGGTCCTAGCAGTTACAATTTAACTTGGCAATGCTTCTTCATCTGATAAAGGTTTCTGAGCCTGCTCTGCCCAATTATATTTGATCCACTGCGATTGATAAAAGTAATGTTTTGTTTGCGCTTTTTTGTTATTTTTCTGTCCTCGTGTGCACCATTTAGAAAAAACATCACATGGGCAGGGGAGGAGGAAAAACATCTGCATTACCACAGACTAAGCCTAAATCTGGACTAATCGCTGCACTGGTCATATGAGGACAGATTCAGACATGTGTTGCATACACACACCAACGCGCACACAAACACAGGTTCATTGATGGAGTCTGTTACTCCGGCAGAGGGGTAAATGAAGGATGGCGAGGTTGCAAAGTGCAGCTGCATCGCCCCGTTTGTTACTCCTATCCTGAAAGCTGCCATCGATTTCCTCTCTGAAAAAACAGCCGCATAATTAATTTATTTGTTTATTTTACAAGTGGAACTAAGGGGTAAAAAAAAAAAAGAAAAAAAAAAGCACTTTGCCAGTCTTCAAAGATGCATCACTTCTTGTTTTCTCAATCTGAACTTTGTAGGTCATCATAATGCCACTGAGATGTATTTCCCTTTTATAAGGCAAAGAGAGGACGCTGAAATATTTATGGCGACACCTTTACAACTGATGTTACTGAATGACACATTAAGCATTAATGTAGCAAACAAATACTCTGCAGCTGGAGTCTGACACCAATACTGAAGGACAGTGTTGTGCAGTGTGACTGCTAATCTCCAGAGGAGCACAGATTACCAAGATGTGTGCGCAGACATGTGAACACATAAAAGGCCTTATTCACATGCAAACACACACACTTATTAAACAAATAATGAGCAATGTGCTATTTCAATGCATTTACTTCATTATATACAATTTATGTCTTTCAACACAGGACAGCTCAAGGATACACACATACAAAACAAATACATCAAGGAATTGGCATGCACACACACAGAGACCCAGACAAACAAAGAATCAACTCACATATACCTGGTATCAAAGGGCACCTCTCCAGGGAGAGTGTGAGTTGCCGTCTTGCCAAGGAGGAAACGTATGCGGCGGTAGAAGGTGTGGGTGTGTGCGCTGGTGGGTGAGGGCGGCGTAGTGGGGGGCAGCGGGCTCTGCTGCAGCAGGGCTAAGGGGTCAGCCGAACCATGACATAGAGGGTCGGACCCACAGCTCAGCTGCTCGCAACAGTCGGGGTCGACGCAGTCCATCAGGCCATCTGTGTCGGACAGGAAGTTAAAAAATGCAGATCAGGAAAATAAAATAAATTTCACCGCAAAGCACACCCACATTTACACACAAATAAGTTTATGTGAGGAGGGGGTTGTAAAAAATTAAAAAGGTACTTGGATTTTCTCTGTAATTTAGAGAAACATTAACATCTTTATTATGCCCAGTTAATAAAGTTTTTCATAGATGTAAGTGGGGACGCTGCTGAGAACACATTGCTAATCCAAAGGCCAAGTGCAGTATATCTGCAGAGGAGAGACAGGAAGAAAATACCATAAAATCTACCAAGTGCCAAGAAATAATTCTTGCTCTGCTGGCCGCTGAGAAGCTCCAGTGGATTAATCTAATCTACAACAATGAACTGCACGTGGATCATCATTATCACGGGTATCAATCAAATGAGATTCGTTGGGGGCCGTCAGCATACAATTACACCATCTATTGCTATAAATCAGATCTGAATCACCGGCATTATATGAATACGATCCATAAAAGCCCAGTGTAAACAATGAGCCGCAGACTCAAAACCAAAGACGGCAGGTAATAGGAGCCCGACTGGCATTTGTGTTTCCTATTTCAAGCCTGTTTCTGAAAAGGCAGGAAACAGTGCTGACATTTAAATGCTGACCACAGAGCAGGGAGCGAAAGGCCAACAATATTCTATTATAACCTCCCCCTGCAAAGGTAGCACAGTGCAATGGTTCATTTCCATAACATTCACTACTTTAACATGAAAACGCAAGTAATTGAATTTATAGTAACACTGTCATTAAAACAAACCTGAACCTCTTTTAAACATTTATTACTTTTAATAAAACACCCCAAAACACACAGTTATTCGTGTAATATGTGTGTGTACATGTGATTTCACTGCCTGGACTGTAAAATCAGTCTTTTTTTTTTTCTGTTTTGTTCTTTTTTTTTTTTTTTTTTTTTTGAAGAACAATATATTCACTTCTCTCTCCCATCCAGGCGGAATAATTGAAACTCTCTTCAAAGTTCCTCTTTATTCTCTGATTACTTGTGATAGCATCTCTCTATCTCTGTCTATCTTCAGAGACAAAAAGATTGCTCAGACAGAATGCTATGTGAGCGTACAGTATATCTGCCAATTAAAGGAGATGGCTGAATTGTGTGATAGAAAATGATGGTATTTGAAAAGAGAAGTGGAAGATAAGAGCGGAGAGGCTCCATAAGGCTTTATTAGTAGGTCTTCTATGATGATAATCATCCCCCCACTGGATATCTTTAAATATATGGAAATATTTAAATTGAGACAGTTAATTATATTTTATATATTGTTGCAGTCCCATATAAAACCAGACTATATGAATCTAATGTATTTTACTGAATGCCATATGATGCGGCTTTTGTTTGACTCTCCCTTCTTCCTTTCACCCACTCACTGCTTCAGCCACTACTTTACTTCCTCACAAAGAGAAAAAGAGACGGCGATAACAAATTATATCACATTTAATTTGCTTCTGCAATTTTGTGGTGCACTTTCATAATGTGTCTGACAAGAAACAAAAGAATGTAAAAAAAAAAAAAATCGAAGCTATACAAAAGGTTGAAGCACTTTTAGTCGATGTATGAGCCAGGCTCCAAAAATACACTTCCCATACGGCAATCAATAGCATCATTTTGTTTGACCATCCACGCCTGCTAATGCTCATATCCTTTAAAGGCTCCAAATCCAGTTCCAGATTATCACGATGACATCATTACGCCTCGGATAAAGCTTCTCCAAAACCACTAAAGAAATCAAACATCTACATTTTCAGTCTTGGCGTATATTTTTGACAAGTCAAATGATGTTGCGTAACACTGTTGGACTGCCCTTTTGAAAACAGCAGGGGTGGAAAGATGCAGCTGAATTAACATCAAACTACTACAATCTACCATCAAAACACATGTATCAGAAATAGTCACACTGCAGTTACATGCAATTTAAAGGAAGAAAAAAATAACACAACTACAACAACCATGCAAGAGCCATCAGAATATCACATATCCTTATATAAATAGGAAAAGGCCACACTTCAACACATAATTAGTGAACAAACATAGCCTATTTAATGGTTTTCAGTTTTGTTCTGGAAAACAATAAAGACAGACATGCAGACCACTATATCCTGTCACATTACTGTATATTGTAAATCAGACGGACAATAACCATGAGTATGTTTATTTACACGACATATTTTCCAGAGGTGTCTTCACACTAAACAATGTATAGTGAATCAGAGTCTAAACTCATCTGTCATTTATCATCTGGTTGAGTAAGAATGTTTTATCCAAGATGACACTCAGCGATCAAACATCACTGTCATTTAACTCTCATAGGACACAATTGAAAATGTGCTTTATATCTATGGACTGAAATGTTCCAAAGAACCTTTTGACGCTAACATTACTGATCTAGAACAAAAAAACAAAGACTAGTTTGAAAAGGTGTTTTGCATATTTTGGGATCTTGGGCCCTTATTAGCAGATACGTTTCAGTTCTAGTGTCCCCTTGTGATTCCCAAGTTTATACAAAATATAAAATCTGCTGTTTTTACTGGAGCAGTTTTGTATTAATTCTCCACAAAATAATGATGAGAGAAAAAATTATGCTGATTGTTTCATCCCTCTGCTTTATATGTGGGAAGAGAATGAGCAAAGAAGGGGAGAAAAACACCCAACAGGGAGATTTGGTTACAAAAAGAAAAGCAGCATCGGTGCTATTGTATTTTTTCAGCTTCTGAAAAGGTGATGTTGACCAAAAACAATAATTTATCAACAAAACCTTCATGCTGAGTCAATGAAAGCACTCGACCACAGAATTTCTCTCCTCACTGACTTCAGAAGACGAGTCAAAGTGTTCCCCTGATGTTTTCCATGTATTAAAACTTTTGCAAAGCACTAAATTTCCAGAAAGGGTGTTTGGAAGTATTTTGTAAGTTTTATTTTCAATGCAGATGCACCAGAATCATTTTAGAATGATTATTACTCAAATCATCAGATGACAACTGTAGAAAAAACATTGCAATTGTTTTTTTTCACTATCAGGCAGCCCTACTTTTAGTCAGTGTATGAGCCATCCTCCAAAAATACACTTCCCATATGGCAATCAATAGCATCATTTAGTTTGACCGTCCATCCCCGCTAATGCTCAGCAACCCCCATCTTCCTGCCAGAACCAAATATGGTCAAATTTAAGAAAAAATGTTAATGATAATTTTCAATTCTAATTCTATATTTGTATAAATATTTATATAAATACCAAGTTTCTTATTTTTCTCTTTATATTTAAATTTTTTTTACTCATTTGTGGTCTTTTTTTTGGCACTTGCTTATAGTATTTTTGCTGCTGCTAACTGTGAAATTTCCCCATGGGGGGATAAATAAAGTCTTATCTTATCTTATCTTATCTTATCTTATCTTATCTTATCTTATCTTATCTTATCTTATCTTATCTTATTAATGATTATTTATCTAACTCAATCCAACTGAGAAAAGTAATGTATCAAGTAAAATGAAATGTAACTTTAGCTTAATGGACCATGTTTCATCAGACATTACGGCAACATCAGTTCCTGCAAAGTATTCCAATCCAATCCAATCCAATCCAATCAAATCAAATCAAACTTTATTTGTAAAGCACTTTAAAACAACGACAGTGGACCAAAGTGCTGTACAGAGGAATAATTAAAACCAAAATAAAATAATAAAAGAAATAAAAAATTAAAAGACATTGAAAATGTTTAAAAAAAACGTAAAAAGCCATACAATTAAAAACAACAAAAAATAAGAATAAACCACTACCAAATAAAACAATAAAATAAAAATAATACTAGTTAGGTTGTAACTGAATTAAAACCTAACTAGCGTGTTGACCTGTGGGGATCCACGGGTTCTAGATGTGGTAGTTTTTATGCTGCTGTGTATTTGCGCATGCTGTACCGCATTTATCCAGCAGTCACCGCCAAAGTGTTCTGGGCATAGCATCATGACTGTAAGGCTACTGTATTCCAAAATTGCAAATATCTCTCAAAATATTGGTCCTACCAACTTGCCGTTTTCGCTACTGGCTTCCTTGACCAAAAATACATAAGTATGCCAAACTGCAGCAGTCAGCTCTTTCCAGATTTTTTGTGATACCCGAGACACACACAAGCACACAGACACACAGAAGCCACTTGGCTTTTATAATATAGATGAAAAAGTTCAAGTTAAAATGCACTGTATAAATTCATTAAGTGAACACTGCATGAGAGTTGTTTTATTTCATTTAGACCACAGATGAAAAACACAGCGATCAAAACAATTTGAACAATAAAGAGAAACAACTGTTGCGAGGCTACAGTCCTGCTGCGACTCCTTTCTTTTATTCAGCCTTTATTTTATACAGTCCACAACACACTGTTTATTTGGCGGCTCTCAGGTTGTAATCCAGAATAAGAACTGGCAATTTGATGTTTTGAGCAGCCATCTATGCCGACTTCTGAAGTGTTTGCCCAGTCAGCCTGGCTGCTTTGGTAAACAATGTGCACTGAAAAGGGTAACACCACAGCTACCTCCACAATAAAAAAAAACAAAACAAAAGAACAACAAAAGGACTACAGAAAAATACGCATACAGTGTTTGAGGTTTCCCGCTGCTCAGTGCACTTATTGAAACGCCATTCATCACAAAACATGGCGCATGTTAAAATAAACAAAATGAAAAAAAAGAAAAAAGAACAAAAGCAGCACAACCTTGTTTGCAGTGATGGATTACAGCATAGGCTTAACAGGCATGTCCATTTTGGCTATTTGAAAGTCTATGTGTCCTGTTTAAAGCAAAGCTATATAGCACTTCTGCTTAACCCTTTATCGGGAAAGTGACTATTTTTGGTAATTTCTGCATACATTACAAGACAGTGACAGCGGCAGTCTCAGGCCAAATGTGGTCTCCAGGGTCTGTAAGGTCCACCTCTGCATGAACAGTGAGTGGACCTGCTTTGTTAGGTACCATGAAGTAATGGTACTAATGTAAGGAATGATGTTCAGAGGGATCATGTGGATGTGGACGGGTCTGGATCAGCACTTATTTTGTTGTAATGTTACAAAAGTGATGTTCTAATGTTCTAAAATACATCTCCCTTGTGTTTTTCTTGTATTTTTCTATTTACTACTTAGATTTTTTTTTTGTCACCTACGGATAAGGAACCAAATATGGTAATATCATGGATTTTCCACATAACAATAAAAATTTGTACAAAATTTAACAAAAGTAATAAAGTCTTGTTATGTCCTCCAATAACACACTAAGGTTGGAATTTTATAGTGCCCTATGAAGGGTTAAACGTATGTGTTGCAGAGTAGTGAGAACAAATAGCGGGAAAATTACAGTAATGAGTACCGCGGAATCGGTCCCACCATGCGCTCTTACTTGAAGACAGAAAAAACACCACCACCGGGCTGAACGACACGCACAAGTCTCACCTGTCACCAAACACCTCCAAAGAAGCACAAATGTATTCTGCATGGTTTGCTGTATTTAGACTTGTGGAAATTTCTCTGAGTGCCTTTTATCCTAGCAGGTGGTATGCATATTAGACATTTAGCTGTGATAAGAAGAAAAACAGACACACACACGCACACACAAAGTTTCATAGTCACATGCTGACGTGCGCACACACACACACACATACATATTCAATATAATAATGACCAGCAGGACTCTACAGGAGACACAGCAGGACTGGAACAGCACAGAGGGATGAAGAGGAGGAACAATGAGGGAGAGTTTTGTTTTTTTTGCAGGGAGAAACAGGAGGCGAAGCAACGGAACGGAATGGACAATCTGCCAGGAAAACAGAAATGAAGGAGGTATGAAAGAAGTAAAAGAGATAGAAAATGATAGATGATGTTAGAATGTCACCTCCGTCGTTGTCTGTTCCATCACTGCAGTCAGTTTCCATGACAACGCTGCATCCAGGCCCACTCCATCCAGCCTGGCAGACACAGCGCCAGCCACTCTGCTCCAGGGTACAGCGCCCATGCCCACTGCACAACCCTGGGCACCCGTCTGAAAGTGCAGATGTACATTCAACATGTGCATATATATATTTTTGGCTTTGTTTGTACATTGGAGGTGAACAATGCAACATTTAAATCCTTATTAAAGATAAATTACCTTTCACAACGACATCCAAATCATGAGTAACTATGAAAAAAAAAAAGAAAGTGTGAGCTGGGTAAGAGAATGCATTTGGAAATGAAAATCATTACAACACCTTTTATTTTTTTAAAACTTTATTAATCATACTAATCACAGGGAATAATTAATTACGCCCACATGCAAGCGGCTCACCGATGTTACAGTGCTCCCCCTCCCAGCCGGGCTGGCAGATGCAGGTCCCGTCGTGGCACTGGCCGTGTTCTTCACAGCGGGGATGGCACGCTCTCTGGTCGCACGCAGCGCCAATCCAGCCCTCTTCACACTGGCACTGGCCCTCTGAGCAAACACCATGGCTGCCACATGGCACTGGGCACAACTCTGCCGAAACAGGTGGGCGGAGGATACGCGTGAGAAAAAACGTGTGAGTGGAGGAGAGAGAGAGAACAGATGGGGGAATTGAGCAATGGAAGAATAGAAAAAAAGGTAAAAGAGGCACAGGGGACATGGGGAGTAGGAAAAAAGAAACAGAAAAATTCAGAATAGGGTGCGAGCCATTGGATATAGGTGAGAGGCAAAAAGCGATAAAAGAGGATAACCTCAGAGACTAAAAAGTCTACTTTCTCACAATACATAATCTTCCCACCTTTAATAGCTGAGCTCCCTGAAGGAACAGAAGAGTGAATAGACTCATAATAACAGCCAAATGATTTGTATTTGCACCGCATATTTAAACTACAGGGACTCCAATTCAGTTCTATTATTCTTTTCTGACATTTTGATCAGATTTAGGGGGTGTGTTAATACCCATTATTTCTCTTTTTTTCTCCCCATCTCTCCATCTTTGTCTCTGTCAGACTGCTCTTTTCACTATCCTTTCCTCTGCCTTTCTCTTGTAACATCCCTTTAAAATTCCTTCCCCCTCTTTTTTGTCTGTTTCCTTTTCTCTGCACTCCTCACCATCTTACGTTCGCTCTCCCCCTCTCTCTGCAGAAGCAAAGCCTCATCCATCAGTGAAGAGAGCAAAGTGCTGGAGGCACACAAAGACTACTTATCCAGCTGCAGTAAAAAGTTATTTCAATTTAAATATACATAGCATGGAGAGGGAGGAAAAAGTGGATTAAAGTTGGAGAGTTTTTCAGCTCTCTATTAGAATTACATTAGCTTAGCTATGCTTCAACAAGACCAGGACGTAGAATAGGTGGGTGCTTTTGATTAAAAGCCCGGCAGGTAGAGAGAGGCCGCTCATATCTCAGATATTCAGCCACGGTCTATCATTATCACGGGCTATATCACTATAATAAGGCATGCATACACCTGAGAGCAGGCGCAAATGCCAAGTGCCTGCAAATCACTGGATTGCATGGTAAAGCAGATCCTTCCTAAAACCGGTGTTAAGTTAGTGTGGTGGAAATGAAGGAAAGTCTGCTATAGTGCATAATGGCTATTTTCCTCCTTGTCAGCGCACACTGCAAGGACAAGGACGGTGAGTGCTGCAGAGTACTGCGCTCTGTAGTTTAAGCTCTACAATACATATGCTTTACTCGTTGTGCAACAGTGACTAACGCACTGCTTTTTCTTCACAGTCGGTACAGAAGTCCTGTCTTTTTTAACAAGGCTGAAGTTTGGTGTGTTGCAAAGAAATGCTGATGCAGTGGTTGAGGATAGGAAAACTTTTACACCTGTGTGTAACAGGCATACAGTAACCAATATGTTGCATACAATACAGGTAAACAAGCATGTAATAAAGCTTTTAAATGCCAGGCTAAATGTTCCTGAGCGTAGCAGCCTCTCAAAGGCCTTGCAGCAAAATAGACATCTTCTTTTTTTTTTCCTCAATTGCCTTTTCCTTTCTTGTTTAGCTGGGGGAATATGTGTGTCTGTGTGTATTAGAATGTGTTTGACTATATGTGCATTACAGTATAAATGTAGAGAACAGCTGGTGCAAGGGAGGGCTCGAGAGTGCTGTTGTCAGAGAGTCATGAGGGGAAATCTCATTTACAACCAGCATGAAAAGTGCACAAACATATATATATGTACACACACACACACGCACGCATGCACACACGCACACACACACACACACACGCACACGCACACACACACACACACACACACACACACACACACACACACGCAAACACACACACACACACACACACACACACAAACATATACACTCAAAAACACAGACACATATCAGAGTGT
>JAPQRP010000002.1:31771470-31795922 GCA_037367295.1 Apogon hyalosoma
GAAGATGATGGTGTTTCCATGGTAACTACGGAGCCTCTGAACATCCAAATGGGTCATATCTGATGACCATGAAAAGAAGAGAAACTGCATTTTACACCAATTATTTACATGGATTGATAGGATTAGTGGATCAACAGATATGAAACACTTTAGATCAGCAGATGGTTGGTGATGGATGTTTGTTATCTTTATAGGTTAATACTGCAACGTTCGGTGATTATTCAGGCTGACTGTGATGTTATTTGTCGTGTGTCTTGGTGCTTTTGTAACTTCTTACCTTGCTCACAGTTAACCCCCTTGTAGGCCGGACTGCAGATGCAGATTCCCTGGATGCATGAACCGTGGTTGGAGCAGGTGGGGTCAATACACTGACCTTCTTCTACATTACACTCTGCTCCTTTCCACCCGGCCAGACACACACATCTGCCTTTCTCATACACACCGTTTCCGCTGCACAAAACGGGGCATGAATCTGTAACAGGACAAACACAGATTACACTCAACATACTCAGTAGTGCACACATGCAAACACAAACACACACGCGCGCGCACAGTGCTGCAGTATATTAGCCGGGAGACCGCAGTAACCTACCGTGAGAGGGGCTACGCTCTCTTATCTCAGCTACTGCGCGGATTCAGCAAATCCTCAAGCAGCCTCTGTCTCCCTCTCTTTTCCCTCGCAACACACACACGCCCATACACGCTCACGGCCGCACCTTAACACACATACACACTCCAGCTTATCCCTCACGCTGTTTCAATTTACTCAAGCACCACCTGAGCCTGGCTACCACGGCAACCCAAGAATTGTAGAAAATCCCCCCAACGTCACCTCACCGGCTTTGAACAGGCCGTGAAAACAATCGTGAAAACGGAAGATTAGGAAAGAGAGTATTAGGGGTTTAAAGAACGATGGCGCAAAGCAGAGCCTATCTCCATGCAGAGATGGAGAGCTGTGTGGCTAATGTAATGACAGCCAGGTAGAATAAAGTCAGTGAGTGGCTGATGACACACTGACAGTTACCCCCCCATCACCCCCCCCCCATCCTTTCCTCTTGTCTGTATGGCAGCTCAAGACTTCAAATGGATTAGAGAGACGGCCTAACAGCAACGCCTCTTTTCCGGTATAATTTGCAATGAAGGCCCTGTGCGTTCATGCGTGCGGGCATGTGTTACGCATTGGTTTGATCCTTTGTTAAAACTAACATTCTGCACCCTGCAGTAATAAATTCACTTTTTTTTTTTTCTCGGTTTTTACAACACTTGCCATAACTCGCTGTCTAACTTTTCAAGCAGAGAATATTATAACTTGAGCAAATGAGAAAAGATGAGAGGAACGCATGAATAAATGATGAGCGTAAATAAATCATAGGATGTGTTATCACCTGTTTCGACACAATGAGACAGATACCACTACAATACGTTTACAAAAAAAAGGACAGAGAATGCAAGAGGGAGAGAAAAAAAAAACAAAAGACAGAGGGAAACATGAAAGAGAAGGATAGAGTAAGTCAGAGCTGTGAAGATAAAATAGAGAGGTAGCAATTAAAGGATGAGGACAACTATATTTTAGTTTTCTCACTCTCAGACATCCCATTAAAAGACCAAAACCAACAATGGGGTACTTTAACTACAACTTTTAACTAATGCCTGATATAGCTTATTCCTCTGTGACACAGACCTTAATAACTGCCCAGATAGTGTAATAAAACATAACAGTGAACTGCTGATTTAGGAAATTGCCTTAACCTATATTAACCCATAAAGACCCAGTGCGATTTTTGTGTCAGTTCCCAAATGATCTTTTTCTCTCTATTTAACCTTTCTTAAGCAAATTATCACCATTTATTATAATATCCATTATATTTTGTATTTTTCACTGTAAATTGTGTATTTTCCCATATTAAATTTCCTATATTTAATTAAGATGTTCATGAAAACTCAGAGTAAATTCAAATGTTATTATATCAAAACATAAAACATAAAGTGCTGTGCACTTTTAATCCCCCTAGGCAAGATTCTGTTGAAATTTACTGCCCCATAATTTATAATCGATTGTCTTTGTGTAAATTTGGTGCAGAAATCTCAATGCATTCTTCAGAAAATATGATTACATCGTTGAAAGGACATGCACCATTTGACCTTAAAAAAGCAGGTCAAGGTGATCTATTTTCAATAGGCTTCTGCTCCATGCAAAGATGCATCCACAGTATAAATTTGGTGCAGATATGTCAATGCATTCTTCAGATAATGTGATAACGTTGTTGAATGGACAGACAAGGGGTAGAAACTGTGGAAAAAGTGACTTTTTCAGCAAAAATATCATTAACTGAACATAAACCCAGTGTCTCCATTCACTGTCATTGATCCAACTAAATGGGTTTTACTGGTGAATCAAAGTTGTAGAAGATGAGGGTGTTTCCATGTTCACTACAGAGCCTCTGAACGTCCAAATGGGTCATATCTGATGACCATGAAAAGATGACAAACTGTATTTTACACTAATTATTTACATGTTTTCATAAAATGAATGGATCAACAGGTATTTGACAGATTACATGAGTAGATGCTTTTGGTCGTGAGTGGAGGTTTGGGCTAAAAAAACAGAAATTCTGTTCTTTGAAGATTTAGGTCTACTGTAGGATAAATCCACAGAAGCAGATAATCAGGATTTTGGTCTTTTCCTCTGGTTTTCAGACAGTAACAGAAACACAAGGTTACTGATGTGTCTCACCTTTGGCACAGTCAGGTCCCAAAAATCCGGCAAAGCAGTGACAGTGTCCTGCCACGCACTCTCCATTTCCATTACAGTCTGTGGAGCAGCCATCCATTGAGTCTGCACAAACACAACACACACATGCACATGAACAAAGACACACATCACATCACAAAAAAAAAAAAGGGAGAGGGGGAGAAATAGCAAAACTTGAAAAACAAACCGCATGTAACTCCATAAGCTGGCATAGCTTTCTGTTATTGAATGAGAGATCTGATAAGCAATGGATGGCTCCCCAGACACGGGGGCTATATTAGATTAGTCTGATCCAGCTGCTATCACTCTCTGGGGAATGGCCAAGCACTCACTTACACTCAGTAGCACTAAGCACATTATACTGCATTACAGGTTGGAAACACACAGCACGCAAATTTACAAACATCAAGGCTTAATCAACAAACTGTTTACAAGAGCGCAGTTTGGAACGAGATTGAACAACATAAAATCTGACATTGTGAGTGCACAAGTTAGTGGAGAATGGATAATACCGCGTTGCTACTGTGCTACACACTCATCGTGGTGGTGATCAGCGTGAGCTGGTTCCCACCCATTCTAGATATGTGCGTTTCATCATATCCTTCTGTAAGCTGTGTGCGTTTCATCATATTCTTTTATCAGACTTCAATTAGCTGCCTTCCTCTCACCGTCCTCCTTTTGTCCCACTGATATGTCCATCATGTCAAACCTTATTGTCTGGGTGCAGATGGCAATGTGAAGACAGATAAAGAAGGAGAGCCTTTTATGCTTCTAGAGCTCTGTCAGTTCTGCTCAAGATGGGAGATTCTGGGGAAGTATCCAGAGGCTGGGCAGAGTTGGAGATCTGAGCTGCACTGCAGGTTGTCTTGTGCCAGCTATGCTCCATCTAAGCCAGATAGAGTAATTAAAATGTGTGTCAAGGATGTCATTCCTTATTTGACCCTGTGCCGTCTTGCTCAGCTCTTCTGAACGGGGATCGACTCTGGAGTCAAACCACTGCAGTCCCCTGGCTGCCTCTGCTCAGTGAGCACGGATGACAAATCCTTCGGTGAAATGGCTTGCACGCGCACACGCACACACATTTACAAACACATGCGTGCAAAGTTATTATGTGGCACTCGCCTTGAGGCGCGTGTGACACATGCTAATGAGACAGGCCCTGCCAGTAGCCGGCAGCACAGCGTTATCCTCCACAGCAGCGCATCGCTATAGAAACCAAAGTCATTTTCACCTCCATCACCTGTCATCGTCTCACTGATGGAGAGGAGGAGTGGAAATCATCGCTCTCCCACGCAGTCAGGAAAACTCACCAACCTTTCTAAATACGTATCTCTCTCTCTTTCTTTTAAATAAGCCCACATACATATTTTCCAATATTGTATCTGGCACCTGATGCACAATGAACAAAAACTCATCTGCAAGGTCACTGCGCTCCTATTTAATCCAGAAGAAACGACTGATCCATCAGAAATCTCAAGGGGCTGTAAGAAAGCAAGGCTGTAACTGTGATATAAGCTCCATATCTGTCAGGTCAATGTCTTAACTATAAAATCTCCAGGCAATTAAGTGGTAATGTATGAGGGTCTATGTCTGTATTTGTTCCAGTGTATTGTGTGCACGTGCCTGAGACACCCACTCGGTTCTTTTTGCTGTCTACACCCGTTCCAGTTAGAAATCACTCATGCCATAAGTTATTGCAGTTAAACGCTATTATAAAATGGGTGCTTCCAGCCAAGTGATCTGATTGGTCAAATAAGCATTCCAATTGTACTTTATGAGCCTGTAAAGTTTCAGCCATGCTTTATGAGCCTTGGGCTTTATGAATTTATGAAAAAAATGAAATGGCCACTCAGCTAACTAGAACTACCCAGCCTCTAGCTAACACAATTTGTTACTAGTCATTTACTTGTTAAAAGTTCCAGGTATTGACATGAACTTGAACTTTTTTTCTTTTCCAATCTGTTTCCAATTGGGTAAAAGATACAATATGTGTGAATATGTGTAATGCAGATGAAGTATGGTAATTATGCATAATTAATAGCCCTGCAGGAAGCACCCGCACTCTCTGCCTGAGTAGAATTAAAGGAGATGTGCTAAAGAGGAGGTAGCAACGTGGCAGAAATTATTAAGTTAAGGCTTTTGTAGGTCACATGTAAATGTCACTAACAGTGGATGTTAAAAAAGAAGCTTTATCTGCATCATGGATTCAGCAGATATTTGCTTATTATCTATTCATATTTCTACATTTATTAACCTTTCTTTAAATATATCATGGTCAGAATCAATGTACAATTCTGTAGATAGAATCACATACAAAGAATCAGCATGTATTAAACTATATATGTGTATATATGTATATATATATATATATATATATATATATCAGCGTTTCTACTGACGAGTTTCTGTCCTACTCAGCAGCACTAAGGTGTTACTGGGGTTGTGAAGTGATCACAGACCAACGTTAATGTCTCCTGACTGATGTAGGACAGTTACCAGCTGACCAAACCCATGTGGCATGACTTTTTTTGCTGCAACTCACTGCTTTTTTTCCTTTTTCCACTATCTGAGAAAGTATCACTGTGATGATTATTATGATTATCTGTGACACTGCCTCTGTCTCCATTAATCACATACCTCATTATCCTCGCATGCACGCTTCAACACCAAGACATTTTTATATACACAGAGTACTCCGGTTTTCGTGAGGACAACATTTTGAACCTCGGGATCATTTCATGTATTGTTTTCAAATTCCTCATGTTCTCATATTTTCCTTCTTGTCATGCTCTACACTGTATTGATTTTTATCATATTTTGTTTTGTTTTTTTTTCTCGATACAACGGTCATTTGCTATTCTCTTATTTATACTCTTTTGTTGTATCCAGTTACTATTTCCTACGGAAAAGCTCAATTTCCCGACAGAGATCATCTCATTTCTCCCCCATCTCTCCATAAAGCTGTGCTCTCGGCTGTCGGCATACTGTGTCTCTTATTAGAATGTATTGTACTGTAGCTCAATGGTTTTGATTTTCTGCCTCCAAAACAATGCAGAGTCTGTTTGTAACCCTCATTAGAGGTATAAATGGGCAGTGAAATGAACTCTGACATCAATCTCTTAATATTATTTTCCACACTCAATCCAAATCTCTTGATTAATAATTTGAAAAACCTTAGCGCACTAAAAACTAATATTCTGAGACCATCTGTTGTCTCTATATTTGCTTGGATTACTGAAAAATATGGAATAAAAAATAAAAAAGTTAACTCTGTTAAACATTCCTTTTTTTCCCACTTCAGCTCAAAATAGTTCTGGTACATTCCAGTTTTTACAGACAACACATGTGTCAACAAATATTTGACAGCCCTGAAATAAAATCTGTGTTCAGCTGGCACATGCTGTCAATCATTATGTAAAGGACTCTGTCAATATGACAATGTTTTGTCACTATGGAAGTGTTTACTGATTGGTTTACAACTTGAGCGTGTGAAAGGCTGTTGATACACTGATACTTTGCTTATAACCACAGAGACAGCTGGGTGGAGCAGTGCAGATCATTTACTTCATATGCTAAAAAATACACAAGACATTCAAATATCTTTGGGGAAAGGAATCCCAAAACAAGTTCCTTTTGACATACTTCTCATATGAAGTGTTCACCAGCTGCTGCATGTCAGTGAACTGGTGCACTACTTGTCTTATACCAAGCCCCTACCATCCTATGACATTATCATGCAAGTACATTTCCAAACATTTTTCATTATTTCAACACTGTATTGTCTTAAGGACCACTGGACAAAGTGGGAGTGAAGACACTGCCCTGGTAATTATCCACTTGTCTATATTCAGCCACGTACTCTTGCATTATTCACATCCTTCAATTTACATTGCCATCCGTGTGTGTCATAGCAATGAGCTGCAGTTAGCAAGCCCTGTCATTACTACAGGAGCTGTCCTCCCCTTTCTAACGGCTGTCGTCTGCCATGCCAAGCTCACACTCATAATAGGAAAAGTTCCCTTCAAATGTCAATGAGTTTCAAAGCACTCTTGGCCATGTCCTTATGTTTTCACATCTTAACAGATGAAAGGTGAGAAAGGACAAGAATGTGCAAATGTCATGACAAACAGTGACTTGCACACAGATATCATAACCACAACAGGAAATATTCAATATCTGAGCTTATCAGGGCTATTATGGATGAGGGCATAATGGGTCAGAGTGTGTTAGATTTTCTAATTAATGCTTTTAAACCCACAATTCAGAGTCAGTCTCCTCTTTGCTTTGGATGATTACTGGTGGTCAAGTGAACTAGAGAGTCAAATTGAGAGAAAAAATGTTATAGTGAGGAAAAAGCTCTGAAACTGAGAAATAAAATCATATTTTCTGATTGTTTCAAAGCGAACAAAAATGCCAACACCTTCGCACAACAATGTGGGGAGGTTCTGAGTGGAGTTTTCTGTGTGGATCTGCAACTGATTGAAAGCACAGCACAGAGAGGAGACAGACATCAAACTAAGTTTTTATAAACCCCCACCTACACTATGTGCAGTGTTGTTATTGGCTGATTTATACACAGGCTGCCTAAATGTTGTTACCCGGAAACATCTTAGGGACAGCTAAAAAATAAGAAAATACAAGCAGGTGAATTCTCCACCACACACTTCTACTAGAATAGCCGAGAATTATTATTGTATGAGTCTTGACATCAATATTTTGAAAAAGAAAACCAAAACAAAACTTACATATTGTAGCAAAAGAAAGAAAGCTGGAACACGCAGATCAATTCAGAACCTTTTAAAGGTGCTAACAAACTGTTGTTTAATGGTGCAAACAACTGTTAGTTGTTTATACCACTAAAAGGCTCTGAATTGATCAGTATGCTTTCTTTCTTTTTCTTCAAGTCTGCTGCCTGGGCTGAGAAACACCTGATTTTGCCGATGTCAGCTGGAGGACGTGCTGAGAACTCTGCTGTACAGGATTCTTCTAAGTTTATTAATGAGAACAACCATGAAGTTGAATCATGTGTGTCCACTAGCCCTGCTGCATAACCTACAGATACTAACTTTTTTACCAACCTTTACTGACAATTATTTTTAACATGAGCCCATAACCTTTGACTGCAAAATTTTAATTGTTCCTCCTTCAGTCAAAGTGATTGTGTCTAGTTCGAAGATATGTCCCACTGAGATACTTCATTCATTAGTATGGACAGGCATAAGGTCACTGAGAACTTGAGCTTTGGCTCTCTTTGGCTCCCAAAATCTTTATGACCCAACTTGTGAATTACTGCATTTTAAATGTAATGAGGAATGACTGAACAGTGAACTGTCTTAGATCTGTTCCATGGATGCATCTAAAAGCTAAGACTAAAGGTGAAATGAGTAGTAAAAAAATTAATAAAAATGACAATGAACTATTAATGACAATGACTAATAATGACACAAACTAACTCTTTGACTCTAAAATAGAATTAGAGGTTAAATCAGATTTGGTTTTCCCCTAAAAGTTAATGGTAGATTTATGGTCAGGAAGAACAAAAAAATAAACATTATGGAGTGTGATCTTGCAAATAACATTCAATGTTATGTATCCTTCCATCCTTCCCTTTTCACTGTTTATAAATCAAGGACTTCCTAATAAAACCTGAAAAACTAAAGTAGAACTAGTCTGTTGTATGAATTTAATCTACTTATGCATTCATAAAAGTGAAAAACTCAAGCCAAAATCCAAACTGAAAGTCTGCCAAACATTTCACCACGGCTAACTGTTGTGCCCATTGTACATTACATATTGATTATATTTGAGGAAAGCAGATTCTCAGGAAATCCTTGAATCTCCTCACCTATTGGGGTGCTGTGGAGTAAAACCTGCTCCAGGTTGCGCCCATCATTGTAGAGAGCCAGGTGCCAGGTGCCAGGGTCCATGTATTCAATGAAGCCTGTTTCTTGGAGGCCACTCAGCAGCAGGCCTTTGGGAGCTTTGGCAGCTGAGACAGGATCAGTCAAGGACCTCGGCAGCGCCTTCCCGTCCAGCAGTTTCACAAAGTCGAACTGAAAACAATACGGTAACACAATCAGACAAACGGCAATATCATCCAGTTGGAATGGGCAAGACGGGAATTCACAAAACCTGCATTAATGCGCTGGTGATTTGCAATCCAAACGTTGTGCAGCGGTGTGTGGCTGCTGTTGAGTAAGCTTTGTAAAAATGCCAATGGAATCCTACTGGAAAACTGCCTGCATACAAGGAATTGGAGAATGGCATTACATGTAAGATGCTAATAGTGAAACAGGAATCCAAAGAA
Source organism: Apogon hyalosoma (assembly GCA_037367295.1). Taxonomy (NCBI): domain Eukaryota; kingdom Metazoa; phylum Chordata; class Actinopteri; order Kurtiformes; family Apogonidae; genus Apogon; species Apogon hyalosoma. The sequence continues at coordinate 31,780,530 of JAPQRP010000002.1, forward strand.
AGGACGGAAAATCTCCATCCATTCCATGGCAGTTCAGTCTTCTACCACACACTCCACAGCAGTTGCTTCAATGACTTGACGTGCAGCTAACAGCACGGGCAGACTTTACCACCCAGGTTTTCAAAAGTAACAGACTATCATTTCATCTGTCTAAACCTTTCTGTGCTCCTTTTTCACCCGTTTTAACTTCCCCCTCCACCATCGCGTCTCTCTCTCTCCTCCTCTCCATCCGTAAACCTCCTTGAACTAGCAAGCACTTGCTGAGTCTTATTCCCCCTGAGGGCTGTGTGTCACACTAGTGTCAAAAACAGCTAATTAGACCTCTTCATGCAGACAAGAGCAGGGGTGTACTGATGTTAAAAAGCAGATGACTCAGTGTGTGTTGTATTTTTGTCTGTGTACGAGCTTTTTGCATGACACAGTGCTGTTCTACACTATGTACTGCGTAAGCTTGTGTAGAATGTTTCTGGATATGTGCCTGAGACTGCATCTGTGCTAACCCAACTCCAGCTCCTGGAAACAATGTGTTATTTTTTTGTGTGTGCAAATGATTGACTTCACACTCCACACAGCTGTATCTGTGAAATCTCTGTCCAGACTGAACCGTCAAAAACAGGGTAAAAATGGCAAAATCTGTTCTTCTGCCTCCTCTCTCGGTCTAGTAAACGTGGGTTTTGCATTACACCTCAGCTTGTCATGTATGAGTCAGACGTCAATCAGTTACACATGAAAAGCCTGTAAGAGCAAAAACATGAAACTGACATAGGAAGTCACACATTTCAAGACACAAAGGTGTAAACAAACAACTGCTCCCATTTGTCGTTTCTGAACCACGCCTTTGTGGTCTAACAAACAGACAGGCAGAGTTAATTTCTCGTAAAACATTTATAAAACTATTCTCTTCAATTTAAGACCTATTTTTCCCTTTATTTGTTTTGATGAACCTGTCAGCTGATCACCTGTCATTTGAAAGACAGAAGAGGGTTGCATAGGTGGACCTGTAGGGTGAAGCCTCAGGCAGCGCAGACATGTGATTGCTGTCAAGGTCGACAGAGAATAGAATAATGAATATATTTACAGTCCAGGCGAATATACATTTTTCCAGCTGACACGAAGATGAAGCAATGTGTTAGGGATGCACTGCAATCCGCTGAAGAACAGAAGACCAGAAGACACATCGTGGGAGGAGTAAATGTCTCATGTCTTGGACTTGTGCTGAACTCCACTACCATCTTTACCCCCTTACCCCCCACATATATCCTACATCCCAGATGGCATCTATCTATAGATGTGTGAGCTACAGCATTCACATGAACATTTTCGTTTGACTGCTTGAAAGCTCAAGTGCAGAGCATATTATTTCACCGAGCACAGTGCATTTTCATTGCACAGGTGAAAAAGGCACAAAAGGAGCTGTTTTTTTCTGAGAACACTGAAGAAGGCCAGATTACCACAAGAGATGCTGGTGACTTTTTACCACTGTGCTATAGAGAGCATTTTAACATACTGCATCTCAACATGTTACCGTAGCTGTTCTTCAGCGGACAGGGAGGCTCTCCAGAGTGTGGTGTCCAATGCACACAGAGTCACTGGGACTCAACTACCCACACTGTAAGAGATTTGCACCATCAGGTGTCTCAGGAGAGCAAACAGCATCTGTGGGGACCCTGTACACCCAGGCCATCATCATTTGAACTGCTGCCATCAGGCAGATGCTATAGAGCCCCCTCTAGCCACACAACCTGGTTAAGGAACAGTTTCTATCCTAGAGATGTGGCTGCTCTGAACCAAGCCAAATAAACATGGACACTTTACAACGTAATTGCATTCTGCTGCTATATAGCAATGTAATGTAATGAAATATATAGCAATGGAACCCATACTCACGGCACTGCACAACTCACTTCCTTAAAAAACTTGATAATACTTGACATTATAGTTGTTACTGACACCCGTACATGCTGTACTTTTTTTTTTTTAATTGATACTGGACAGTTTTGTGTGTGTGTGTGTGTGTGTGTGTCCTTTAACTTGACTGATTTTATATTTATATATTTGACTCTTGACTGTTTTTTTAATATAATTTATGTGTGTATTTTACTCTAAACACACATATAAAAACAAATTTCGTTGCACTGAACTGTGGTATTTTGCAATGACTATGAAGCTTATTTCTATTCTATTTTATCTTTTAAGTAGTCCAATGAAATGTTGGAAACATTTAAATTGCATTGTGAATTTGGGCACGCACACTGTTAAAACAGGGCTGACATGTACAGACACACAACCACCGATTCTCACATTCACACCAATGGGGGATTTAGATTGACACATAAGGCTGTGCCGGCTGGTGCTGGAACTGAATCTCACCTTCTGTTATATTTACATTCCATATGGGCTAATGTCGTGACATTAGCTATCTCCACTTCTAAGGTACATCCATGATAATGGCTCATATGTTGCTTTCAATGTAGATGACTCAAGCCAGTTTTTCTGGGAAAATCATTATGTTGCTTTTGAATTTTTTAATACCTCTCTTCTGCTCATCTACAGTAGCAACAGCATGAAACACTAGTGACTGTTAAGAAATGGCTTCCAGCACAACAGACTCCAACACATACTTACCGTAAGCGTATAATCACACAAGTACTGAGGTTATGCAACATTTGTGTGACCTTGTTTGCTCATGTAAAATGTTTTGCTGGACTCTGTATTGTGCTGGTCCTCTGTTGAGGTCAGGTAACTCGATTTCTAAAAAGTGTCTAGTACAATTCGCTTAGAAATGGCATCAGCAAACATTACTGGCAGCACAGATTCAACAACATAAGTACGGGGGTGCATGCAAATGGTAAAGTCCCCAAAAATAGTAATTAAATACTAAATTAAATTTCAATTCTTATTGGTGCTTAAACTGGTGAGCTAAATTAACCTTAAGCTAACTAGCACCTTTTACCTATATTCATTAGCTAAGAGCCTGCTTCTTCACTTTGTCCTAGTGCTTTTTGACAATTCTTGAGCTGTTACTACATAAATAAAGGAATATCAGTTTACATATGTTCTGTCTATGATTGAATTCTAGGATATGAAACAACTGGGTTAACACGTGAAGGTGTTTGCACAGTTTCACACCAAACTGTACTTGCTAACCTTCTCATTGTACACCATTACACCACTCACTGACATCACGCCAACAAAGACACACAGGTGTCATCCAACAGTGTCAGAGTCTTTATCAATAGTTGCCTGCCAAATTAACACAAGTATTAGCAGTGAATAGTTTTAAAAATAGAGATAACATTAAGTAGTCCTCTAAACTTACCACCATTCAGCCTTTGACCTTATGAGCAAACATGTGTCATTGTTTTAAAAAGTACTATGTGCAAGGTCTGCTCTTTTAAGATTATTCACTCTGGAGACTGTTTTCAGAAAGTCAGCTTTCGCAAAAACACTGCCTTAGTATAAAAGAAAGGTCAAAACACAGGGAAAAGCTGTAAAACCTGTACAGTGAGATTTATCAGTGTGGAGGTGACATATGATAAAGCAGACCAGATCAGCTCATCCCCTCTTTACCTGAGTATGAGTCGGTGGGATGTTCCTGCGTCCGTAGACCCCCAGCAGCGCGTTGTGTGAGAGAGAGAGGTTAAACTTGATGTAGGTCGGATGATGCACAGTCATATGAAACCTCCAAAAAAGTCCCGGCGGTATGGCCTGGCTCTGCTGGGTTCCAATGTCGACCTCGCCACGGTCGATAGCTCGGCCCCGCACCCACTTCTCTGCAGGTAAAAAACACAGACCGGTTTTATTGTTAAATCACATAAATGCAGATTTATCAAGGTCGACAGGAAGTGCTATTCAGTATCAGTGGGAGTAATTAATAACACACCTGATGTCCTCAAACATCAGCGTGATCAGCGTCTCTACTAATGAAGTGAGACTGAATAGACATCAGGAATGACTGAACACTGGTGAAAATCCTGCTTTTCAAGAGACCCTACTTTAGCAATCCTTTGGATAGGCTCTGCATAAAGATGAACTGCTTTAGAAAGGAAGCGTTTTGTCTGAGAGCTGTCTACTGGGGCTTTGTCATGTGCTATATTAGCATCTTCTAACAAGAAAGAAAGTGTGTGCGCCTGTGTTTGCATGAATGTGTGTGTGAAAAGAGAGAGACAGAGGTGGATTAGAGAAAGTGAGGAGGGCAGGGGCGCATACACATGCATTCACAAACACCGTCACGGTGCACAGATAGTGTCTTGAGTGAGAGCATGTCTTTGTGTGAAGAGAATAGGTCTTTCCAACAGTCCCCTGGCCATCAGCTACTCTCCTCTCCATAAGCCTTTATCAACCACCAGGCCTCAGTCTTTTGTGTAGCGAAGCAGCGAGCCTCTCCAGCCCTTTTTGTGCCGGCCTTTATGGAGAGATATATCTCTGCTTCTAAACTAAGATGGAGGAAATATGGTGACAGAGGGGAGCCAGCCGATCGTTACGGCCACAAAGGCAGAGGAACAGTTAGGGGCAGATTCATGGACGGGGCCGCTCACTCTCAATCTATAACGCCTGCAGCTTTACCACTCCATTATGGCGACACCATGCACACCCAGAGGCTAACCGACATATATCACATGTGCTGTCACACAGATAAGGCAGAGGAGAGTGCCGGCCCATGAGTAGCTCCTGAGTCTACTCTCATGGTTAGCTTTTCATGGATTGCTATGAAATTTTGTACCAGCATTAATGTTTCCCCAAAGATGATTCCTAATAGTCTTGGGTCTTGTTCAGATGCATACATGGGTATATTCTAGCTTTTTCTGTTGTATTTCATCCACATGCAAGCAAATGTTTTAGATCAGAGAAAACCTTCTGGACCTTTTAAAAACTCTTTCAAGGGGGAAGGTACTTTGCATTTCAGCAGACTTTTTTGGCTTGTAATGTCAGAGTGTAAACTGTTATCTCCTTTGTACATGCGGCGATTTTGGGCAATGGTGGATGCAGCCAAAGTGCTGGTGCTAATCGCGCAAATAGCTCTTCTTAGATATACATATACAGTTATTGCTCCACTGTATTGAAGAACACAGGAGTCAGACTTCACTGCAGAAGTCACTGTTACATAAAGCAACATTACCTCGACAATACCTTGCTGCCAGTGCGGCGCTTTAGTCAGACAACTTGAAGTGGTTAGTTTTGAAAGAATAAGAAAATAAGTTTTGCTTGTCAAGGAAACTGCTATTGAATTTGAATGAGCCTCACCCACACACTGAAGGGCAGACAACTGTAAAAAGGTCGCTAATGTTTTATTCTTTTGGTGCACACTTGACAATACTTAAATTGTATCTTCAGGAGCATTTTTAGTCAGTGTTTGTGTGGATGGCAATTACATAAGAGGAAAGTAGAAAGAGTTCAACTCAACTTTCAGATAAAATGTACAAAGCCTTAATTAATGCTTGACATTTTGAAGAATCAGAAAACTGCCATTTTGGAAGATATTCATTCATTCATTCATTTTCCAAATACATATATTATAGTCATGAGTGAGCTAGTCATGAAATTTGGTGCAGAATTTCTCAAGACACAGTGAAGGCAGTTCATTCAAAATTTTCAGCAAGTACTGTCATTAAATCAGAAGTCCAAATTTTTCAGTACCTTTATGTTGCCATTCTAACTTGCCTTATTAGCCTTATTTTTTCAACTTAATGTCTACGTGCTAAAAATGCTTTTGTGATCACGCGCTGTCTAAGGCACTTTGCCTTTCACACTCTGTCAAAATTGTCTTTCACTGAGCCATTACTGTGGATGTAGACTCTGACTCGAAACCAAAACTGCTAAGACGTGTCCTCACGAAATGTCAGATATCATGCTGATAAATGCCAGAGAATCAGGTCTTCCTTTTTGTTCCTGTGTCTGTCCCTGTCTTCTTTGCAATACAGGATTTAAAATAAGTAAATTGATTAATTGGTTCATTTATTGAACTAGACTGAACTGTAACAAGAGCTGGGGTGGGGATGGAAGACAAAAGGATATGCAGATGAGAGGGGGGATGAGAACAAAAAAGTTCAAAAAGGCCTACGATGAAAGAGAAAAAAGAGCGAGGTGTCCTGTGTGAAGCATAAATTGTCCCAGTGCTAAAATCTCTACCAAACAGAATAAAAGCAGCTTGGCAGAACTAAGGTATGCATTCATGCATGCCTGCAGAGTCTACCTCAGCAGTCTATTCCTTTTAATGCTAATCCTCACTCCTGTGCCGCGCCACAAAAAAATAAAGGCCAGCAGAGGGATGGATGTCCCGAGGAAAGCAGCCTTTTATTCAACAGTAGATGAATAGGACATGAATAGGGCATGGCGGTTGGCAGACAGGCGAGCAGGCTGACTGGTGGGCACATGAGCAGGCAGATCCTTCTGATGCTAATTACCGTATAGTGCCTCTCACAGTCTGACGCAACACAGGGACAGAAAGTGGCACACAGGTCAGCAGTGGAGAGATAGGTGGTGGGGAGTGGGAGACATGGCTTGAAGATGGGAGTCAGAGTAAGAGTGAGGGGCTAAAAGAAGCGAAGGCCACGTCCAAAGAGGAGGTGGTGGTGTCAAGTTACAGCTGCTGATGCAAGACAGAAAAAACCCTCCTTGCATCTCTTACTCCCTCTCTCTCAGCGATCCAGAGTATTGCTGCAGCTTTAGTAAAACAAGGGAGGTAGGCGGAGAGGGGCTTTTTGGGAGTCCCGCAGAAACCAGACAGATCACATGGTGACAAGGGCTTCTCCAGGCCTCCCCAGCTCCTCGGATTACTGCTGTCAATCAGTGCGCTGCACTGTATGCCCTGTGTCTCTCAACACAAACCTGAGCCCATTCTTTGAGAATATCTTTCAAAACAACAAATCTCTGTTTATTCCTGCTTGGCAGGCAAAAGGAATTCAAGCTCAAACAAGGCGATGTGCAAAAGCAAAGGTAAAACACCTTCACGCCTCGCTTTCTTGTTGCTTTATTAAGGCAGAAGCAGCTTGAAATTCACACTTGATATTGGTTACTTAGAATTAAAAAAACATGGCACTGCATAAATATCCTCTTTGCCTGTGCTTTTTCATCATTAGTTGGCAGCAGAGGCAAGCCGTAAGCAAAAGCCTGCATTCAGATTTATTTCAAAATGTTTAGCTTGTTTAAAGGATCGATGAAAGTGTTGCGCAGTTTATTCATATCTAACATCAAGCACAACACGCCCTTGATGGAAATGACAAATGCTGGTGAGCAAGTCTGCTTGGAATAACCAATAATGATGCTGCCTCAGCCAATTATAGTGGTAGTGTAGCATGGCAAGTAACAAACATACGTAGCGCCCTCATTGACACTACACATCTACTACACACAAACATACGCGCATATTGAGATTTTTTTCCGGTAAAGTACCAATGCTGCATCTCCAGATACCTGAATTTGGATGGCTTCCATTTTAAATCTGCTTTCATTTTCAAGCATTAGCTAAAACATCTTTACTTTGTCATCCCTCATCCTTCTTCTAATGTTTATTTTTTAAATGTCGCTGTTAAGCTTGGCTGCCCATCTGTCTGTGCGTCTGTTGTATGTCTTTTTGTATCTACTGAGTGTACGTGAGGCCAGAGAAGAAGATGAGCTACATTAGGACTTGGGACACAAGGTCTAATTAATTTCTCTTGCCTACGGGTTATTCAGGTAAAACAATTACACCTGTAATCTATTTTCAAAGAACTAAACTGTCTTTGCAATTAATGTTATTATCCCTCAGTTTCTAATGAAGCAGAGAACAGACTAAAAGTGCAGTTGGGGTCTTGGTGACGGGACATGTCTGGGGGGACCGGAACTCTCCGTGTGTGTGCCTCAGAGTGTGTATGAGAGTGTTAGTTGATACCGAAGTGTAGGTCTGTGTGTGAAGCTCACACACATTGGTGCAGACAACATTAATAGTGTTCCAAATGCAAGAGAGATTGAGTTTGCCGCAGGATGAATAAAAATATCACAATGGGCAAGGTCTCTATAATTACTTAGATTCAATTAAGGGCCTTTTGAGCAGGTGGCTTAATAAGCTTTCAGCCTCCTCTCTCCACCGTGCAGCCTAATGAGTGTCAGTCAGAGTCAGGAGAAGATAATGCTCTTGGCCTTAGGGCCTTCCATTACTCTGTCGTCCTCACCTTCCACCATCAGGCCCCCGGCTATGACTGTGACAGACAAGTCTGCCGATTCACAAACTCATTCACTCTGTGACACTCGGAGTGCACTTATATTGCTACACGTGTAATACATGTTGTATAAACTGACACATAGATAAAACACTTATGCTTTTTTATTGCCCTCTACTGAGCTTGTACTAATCTAGTCTCTGGGCAAGGGAAGAAGCAAGTAAGGGCTCTGTAGATAACCATGCTACTCATATTAACCAAGGCTGAAGGTTATACATTTTTGAAGCCGGTTGCAGAAAATACTGAGAAGCAAGTGTTTAGACCTTGAAGAAAATTTGTGTCGATGTAACATTTAACAATGTAAAAACTAATTAACTGAAGGTCACAGGTATACCTTCAAACTTAATACATTAGTAGGATTGGCAAGGGTTCCCTACAATACAGTAAAGTAAAGCAGATTTAGAATTGCAGGGGGGGCTGACCTCACTATAGACTTCGACCTCCCAAACAGGTAAAAATAACAAGTCAAGAGGTCAAAACATACATCAGTGTTTCCCAAACATAAGCCCTTTTCATATGGCACAAGTGTAACCTGTGGACCTCTGCTGATTGGAAATTAACCCCCCGTGCCTGTGTTTCATGTGACGCATTTGCATGATAAGAAAAGTCTGTTTTTTACTAAAAAATTCCTTACATTATTCCCTGGGAAGGCTCAAAACCTACAGATAAGTGTTGAAGATACAACAATGTTCTGTGCTGTCATGCATTTCATCCATCTCATCATCTTTTGAGACATCACTCTTCTAAAAGGATTTAATTTTGTTCTTACAGTTAATTTCCATGCTATTTCATGACACGAGCCTCCTGAATTTCCACCCAAAAACACCTGTAAAACTGTCATTTATTATCACTAGTGTAGCCTCCATAGTCCTGGACCTGTAAATAGGCTGAATAGATGCACGGCAGAAACAAAATAAAAGTTGCCGTGATGCCAAATAACAGAAATGTCAATTTGCACAATACTGATACTACAGGATTTCGGCGTTTGCTGTGTTATTTTTTCTTTAAAAAGTACAGACAAGGCAGATTTTCATGGAATTGAGACAACAGGCATTATCTGCAATTATTCCAAATTACCACAGGTCCACAGGCAGTATTAGTCCTGTGTGAATAGGGCTATGATCTTCACTTGGGTAGGCCGCACAGACATATTAAGGCCGACAAACCATATTTATCGAATAATTTCAACATTTTACTTCTGCCGGGGAGGTGCAGTGCAGCTGACTATAGTCTTGCTGATAGTCTTATAAGAAGCCAAAAATATTACATGGCAGCAGGGGATGACTTAGTGAAACGACTTCTTTGATGGCTTTTATTTAGGGATCACAGTAGTCTCTTTCTCAATTCCCAACCTACAGTATTTTAGCTAATACATGACGTTTCCTCAGTCTAACATAAAAAGGTTTGACAGTAAACAACACATCACATGTTAATTGAAAGTTGAGATTATAGAGCAGAACATACAACAGCTTGATGTGGTGAAAATGCACAAAGCAGTTTTGCTAATACCCATTATTTTATGGTACATCAATACATAAACTAGTACATGCACTGTCTGTCATCTGCAGCTGAACACAATCTAGTTATTTTAAATCACACATTATCACTTTAAAGTAGCAGGAAAACACATTACACACATTTAAGTGTGTCATGTGTTAATATGTTATGTTAGTAGGTGTAGGCTAGTGGAGCAGCTGAGCATTCTGAGTGCTTGAATCAACTCACCAGCATAACACCAATAATGTTAATATCTACCCATAATGCCACACTGCGAATAAGGGTGTATTTAACCATGGTTATAATGTGGGGTATAACAAACAGGTCCTAATCACCAGTATTAACTATATGCTAACCTTTGCCTTAAATTACTCTGAAAATAAACCCAGAGTAAAATATATTTTCCACAGGGGCCATATGTCGCTCAAGAGTGGATTAACAGAAAATACTTTTGAGCCTTTACTTTTGATTCCTATTTTATCCATTTATTTTAGTAATGGAGCCAGCACAGGATCTACATCATGTCATGTGGTGTAAAATGTTGTGGTGTTAATTTGTGTTTACCTTCAGACTGCTCTTAAAGTAAGAAAACCGCCGACACATTTAAATTAATGGGTGGCCTATGCTTTTAATGTTACACACACAGGCTTAGATGCTGTGTGGTAGTAACACATCTGCCTACTTGGGTGGCATGTTGTTAGTATATTTGATTCTGGTACATTGTGTGGGTCTGTTTTCGAGTGGAAATGATTGTCTGCTGTGGCTATTGTGTGTCCATGTGGGTTTCTAAAGTAAGGCGTATGCATGTACTGAAAAAAAAAAAACTGGCACTTTTGAAAGATGTTTGCATATTATTTCACATGAGATTGTTAAAACTTATGTACAGCACAAACATATACAGGACGAAGCAGATTTACACTTTTTCTAGTATTATTCCTGTCAGAGGTTTTAGAGATTTTATGCAAACACGTTTGTTAACATTAGATTTAATTCGATGAAATCAGATTTTATTATTTTAGGAGGTATCAACTTTATAATATCAGTGTCTAGTTTATTTATTCATTTTTTGGAAAACTACTAGTCAGTGTAGCTGCACTGTGGTGAACTAGTCGTATGAAATGGAAAAGTATCTTAAAACTTGCATTGCACCACTTCCTCCAGGCTTGTGCTGTGAAAACCAAGCATGTAAATAATCTTCTGTAAAGTTATTCCAAACCCTGACAGGCTGTGGCAAAAACATAGATTTATTCCAAAAAGAAACCCCAGTCTGTTTATCAAGAAGTTAGAAAATTGAATGTGATTTGGTTTTATTTTTTCTTAATCTTTGATATGTGGATCTACATCTCTCTACTGTCACATGTCAATGGCAAACACTACAAAGTGCTTATGATAAAATGTGTCATCTGTACTGTAAATACTGACTGTACTTTGAGTTCTGATTTAACGCCTTAGCTATATTTGGGTGAAGTACTTTGAATGCAAGCTGAGTAACAGACAGACATGTTGCTGCTGTTAGTCTTTCTCAACTTGAAATGCTCATGCAGGGGGCTTACTAAATGATCTATACTTTCTCTGCATGTGTGTCTATGTCGATGCATGTGTGCATGTGTTACATCCTGAGACTGTATCCCAGCGTGAGAAAATCGATGAGACTGGTGTTACAGGGACCAGCCTTCGAACACATGCACACACTCCCCCTGAGGTTCACACTCACATACACAATCAGGCTTCCCCTTCCAATATGCACACATTCTCCTCCTCTTCTGCACACACGCATACACACTGCACAGTCTCTCTCCCTTCCACTCTCTCTCTCTCTGCACGCAGTCTAGAATATTGATGTGCTCTTTAAGAGCCCTCCTCTCTGTCTGTGTCACATTCCATCCATCTACACACCATTTCCAACCACACCATCAGATAGAGTGAAAACAATTCAGCACTAACTCTCCTTTCATACACTGGTTTATACAATCATTGTATAGGCTCAGATGGCGTTCCACAAGCTCTGCATTTCATCATCTTCACATTATAATGAAGCAATACACCGCTGTACTGTATGTCAGTTTGTATCATTTCATATCATTAATATATCCAGCTTTCCACGGTGAGTGAAAGATTATTCACAAACTGCAAAGTACTTCATTAAAGCAGGGAATCCACTGACATTTTCCACTTTCATCTGGTCCAGAGGTACTTCTACAGTATGTGAGTGTGTGTGTGCTGATATGTCTGCATGCATGTCAGTTTTTGAAATGGAAAAATTAATAAATAAAAAAATCAGGCAGCAGGCAGTGTGCGTGCCTGCACACTCTTGCGTGCGCATTAGCCTTAGGTTGATTATCATTTGGAGAGTGGCAATTAATGTAGCACTAATTAGAGAGTCTTTTATGTTTGGAGGACTGAGAGTGGCTCCTGGTGATCTCTGGAAACTGCAGGAGAGATAGCATGAAGAGCATAAAACACAGCACGCACAGCTTTGACAAGACACTAGCCATATGCATGTGACACAACATGTCAATTAGTACCCAGTGCTGTGTGCTCCACGCTGCCTGGTAAGGCAGATTAGAATTTTGCTCCTCTGTATCTTTGATTCTGGTGTAAATCCAGTGAATCAAACACAGAGACTATCTTTATGGCATTGAAGTTGACATAAAAACAACAGCACTAAAAATACATGAACACGAATACGAGCAGATTACTACCTTCCAATCATTCAGCCAGGCTCGTTTCATCTCTCCCTACTGTGTCATCAGTTTATATCAAAACAGCCAGAAACTGATAACTATCCTCCAATCAGTCTCCTCTGCAATATCGTTATGCTCCCACTGTTATGTTGTCGCTTATGTTTATGGTAGAGCATCAGGGGTACAAACCATTTAAAAAAACATTTGGCTTCTTGGATTTGTCTACAATGGTCATGAAAAACTCTAATAAGTCGTTTGAGAAAATGTCGTTTTATTGTCTGCAATTATTCAACCCATTCCACTTTTATGCCTATTGTGGATATCGCAATCATTCACGTAGATCCATCAATCATTGAGCTCCCACTCCTCTCTCAGCCTAACCATGTCATGTTTTTTTTATCCGTTTCCCTTCCCTGCAGCCTCCTCTCACCATCCTTCGCTGTGTAATCTAGGGGATTGCGTGGTCTCTTGGTGTGAGAGGTGATGGGTACAGCAGGATGAGCGTGATAATCTGCCACACTGGATTACAGCCTAATCTCTAATCTCTCTGGCCCTACTCCGCCTGGGGACCACCTCCACCGTGCCAATTTTATTAATCTGAGCCCCCTGCATCAGCGGCTTAGCTTTGCCCATTTTGATTTCCTAGCTTTCATCAGGCATATAAAGCAATAGAAGGTGAAACAATAGATTGTTGTGACGCAACACTCGGAAGTGAATTCCATGACCCCCGTGTGCTCTATTGGAGGATTTAACTACTGATGAGAGTGTTAATCCTCAGAATGTGAGGATTCATCAAGAATAGTTGCTTTAGGGATGTCCCAGGTTACCTAAATTGCAGTGGGTTGCACATTCTCTGTTTAAGTGCTGAACATGGGCTCCGACAGCTTCCGATGTAATATCCATCAGACTCAGTCAAAGCGTGAAGGTTGCTGTGTCCTGCCTGACTTCATGACCTGGAACACTCACAATTAATGTCCCATATCATGGGGTTAAATTGGTGTTAGTAATTCCTCTGGCTAGTTGAGAGATGGCCAAGTGGGGCGAGTCTATTCCAGTCACGTACTGGCTAAGAGGGAACATGATTAACCAATTACCTTGCCTTTCTAATAAATGAGTAATCAGTTCAAGGCTGATCTCTGAACTGATGTCTCTCTATCGTATCAGAACATTCATTGTGTTACACATGCAAGTCTCAGTCCTAATGCAATAGAAACTGTTTGGAATTCATGGCAATGGAGAGAGTTTAAAGGTTTTTTTTTACATTTCAGGTGGATTCTCTAGCCTTGCTGCTCTTTTAATTGATGTGTCTGCATTAAATAAACATGAGAGTATAATGTTATAAGTGTGGATGGCTGCAGAGTTCCTATTAAGAGTTCAGAAACAAATAAGAATACAAGAAGAGTATTGTAGAGAATGTATCATAACACCATTTAACATGTTTTCAAATGTCAACATGTATATATCGGCATTATTTGGGATATACAGAAAGATTAGTATTTGCATTTGCATTGCTTCTACAAACTACTATAATCATTATGAACACTTAAGTAGGTAGTATTTTCCAGTGTGACTGGGCGAAAATTCCATAATAGAACTTTAGTATATTGTGATTTCAAAGGTCTGAGAAAATGAGACTTACTGTAAAAAATATACCCTGTGATGGAAGTTTTTCAGACAGGGGGAATTTTGCCTACTGAAGCTTTAAAAGTTGAATATAACATTCACAGGCATTTTCATTTTAGCTCTATCACTGGCTGCCATTACCTAACTTCATTTGTAACCTTAAAACTGTCTTGTTGGCCTATACTGACGACAGCGGACTTACAACAACTCGAGTTGTTATTCTCGCTCCTGAGTTCTTAAATACCTCCCTTGTGCTCCTGTACATCTGTCAGTAGTTACAACATTAGCTACTGTTAGCATACAGTTGGCTAACGTCAACAAAAGCCCCCCAGCAAAAAAGACTCCGACAGAAAACTCCATGTAAGCACAAAAGTACATGCTGATGTTACATATTTAAAGTTCAGATCCAGCATTGGGTTATACTTTAAACAAATCCAGCATTAAATATGTGTAACTGTGAACATCATCACTACCCGTTACTTTAGTTTCTAATTCATACTGACGCTAGATAAGATACGATAAGATAATCTATGGAAACTCTGCAGATGCAACAGGAAAACACAAGACAAATGATATTTTCATAAACTACCTCAGCAAACCAGCTTCAAAATGCATATGTATATTTATATGTACAGCCTTCTTATTTCTTAAACCACCATCAGTTTGAGAGAAGCATAAAGATTGGACTGCTTTTCAATGGAAAATGGTGATGTGGTCTGATGAGTCCTGTTCCAGAGTGATGGACCCATCAGGGTGAAAAGACAGGCAGATGAAGTGATTACCCATCATGCCTAGTGCCTACAGTACAAGCCTGTGGGGGCAGTGTTACGATCTGGAGTCAGTTCCTTTGCTAAGGTCTAAGTTTAATAACGTTATATGTCCAAAAAAATTATAGAAATAAATTTTGTCACATTATATAAACTTGTTGAAACAATGTCAAGGTGAATGCATGCATTTCTTTTCTGGATAGACTGTATATTTATGTGTTTATCTATAATTTAATCCATTCCTCTCCCCTGTGTTCTTTATGCTGCATCAGCACAAATACCCGCTGTTTGAACAATATTTGTATGGAATAAATATTTGTGAAAAACACACTACTGTTCTGAATACTGTATTGGTATTAGGCTCCACCCCTGTTACGTATTGATCCCTATATTTTAGCTTTTTTAATTGTCTTTTAAATGCCATTTAAGAAATAAAAGCCTCCTCACAGTCAAAGTAAAAATGAAGCCAAATGTTTTATGCCAGGGGTGTCAAACTCATTGTAGTTCAGGGGCCATGAAAAATCATAAAATAAAACAGTGATGATAACAACAACAACAACTAATATATAAATATAACATAATAATAATAATAATAATAATAATAATAATAATAATAATAATAAT
>JAPQRP010000002.1:31796022-31811092 GCA_037367295.1 Apogon hyalosoma
CAACAACAACAACTAATATATAAATATAACATAATAATAATAATAATAATAATAATAATAATAATAATAATAATAATCATAATAATAGTGGAAAAAGTAAGATTACATAATGCAATCTACAAAGTTTTGTTTAAAAAACTGTGAATAACATGAACAATCATCAACAATCAAGCGCAATTTTTTGTGTGCATTACAGCTTACAGATCACAGTGGATCTACAAATACAGAAAACATTTTGTAACAGGCAGAATATTGTTTAAAATACACTTAAGTCTCTTAAGACATTTCATGTTGTTCATATTTGTTCAGGTTATTCACATTTTTTGTGAAAAGACAGTTTGTAAATGTAAATATTTTCATGTAATTTTACTGTTTTACACTAAAACAAAGAGGAAAAAAAGTTGTAGTTGAAGTTGTCACTATATATAAGTTATGATAGTATTTTACTGGTCTGACCCACTTGAGATCATACTGGGCTGAATGTGGCCCCTGAACTAAAATGAGTTTGCTGTCCTTGACTGTTAATATATTCAGTTCAATTCAATTCAATTTCTGCATTTCACAAATTCATCCCATGGGTCGGATGGGACCCCTTGATGGGCCAATTTTGACCCATTGGCCGCATGTTTCACATCCCTGTTTTAGTACTATTAATAACTTATGTATAGTGACAACTTCAATATTTTTCCTCAATGTTTTAGTATAAAAAAGTGAAATTACATGAAAATGTTTACATTTACGAATGATCCTTTCACAAAAAATGTGAATAACCTAAACAAATATGAACAACCTGAAATGTCTTAAGAGACGTAAGTGCATTTTAAACAATATTCTACCTGTTACTAAATGTTTTGTGTATTTGTAGATCCACTGTGATCTGTAAGTTGTAATGTACATGTAAATGATAAACTGAGGCATAAAACTGTTAAAACCGCACATATTTTTCTTAAGAAATGTCAGGTTGTTTGTGATTGTTCATGTTATTCACATTCTTTATGAAAGGATACTTTGTAGATGTAAACATTTACATTATGTAATTTAACTTTTTCACTGTTATCACTATACTTATCTGACCCATGTGAGATCATACTGGGCTGACTGTGGCCCCTGAACTAAAATGAGTTTGACATCCTTGATTGTTAATATCTTCAGTGTAAATTCAGCATTTCACAAATTCATACCACTGGCCAGATTGGACCCCTTGGTGGGCTGGTTTTGGTCCATGGGCTGTATGTTTGACACCCCTGTTTTATGCCATCAACATTTATTGGTCTGGGAGTTACTGTGTTACATTGCCTTGTTGTTACACACGGGCAAATCCTGTCAATAGCACGGTGCCGAGCATCTGTTATTGCGGCGTATAGTGAGTGTGTGTCAGCTCACCTCTGTCACCTGCGTGTGTGTTTTCAGGGTTGAGCGTGTCCAGCAGGTGGATGGAGCTGGTAGGTCTGGTTTTGCCGCGGTCCTCCTGTTGATGGTCCGCTGAGCTCAGGCCGTTCTCATACAGCTGGCTCTCGCCGTGCCGCAGATGCCAGGTCAGACCTAACAGGTGGACCGCTACATGGGCACACACACACGCACACAAGAACACACGTTGAAAGACAAAGTGAGGGAAAAAGATCATTATTCAAGGCATGCGGAGGGGTGTGTCTGAGTCTTCTTTAATGCCCATCTCAGGGCTCTTGCTCAGTTTACATGGCTTATTACTGCACTGCATGGGAGGACTCGCGCACATTTAAACTGTAACACACACACACACATTATATGACATGTGCGCATGAACACAGGCCGTGGCAGAGGTGGGCAATTAATGCAGATCTTCAGAGCCTGAGCCCAGGGCTGATATTAAAGCGCTAACACAGTCTTTTATGCATGACTAATGATGCTTTGAAAGCTGCTGCTGATTCACAATCCATATGGGCCTTTTAAACAACAAAGGGTAAGGGAGGAAACTGGATTCCCCCTCCCCCTCATAAAACTGTTTACTAGGACAACAATCCTACATGCTGTTAAATAAAAACAACCAACACCTGCCCATTAAGAAAATTAATTAATGTCTTGCAAGGCTGTCAATAAAATATTCTGTAAAATCTTCACCTTGCTCCGACCAATCATCAGGTTTCATTCATGTTAAGATTGTACTTCAACACTGCTTTAGTGTTTCAGTTAAAAGAATCTCACAAGGTAATGTCCCTTTGCTGATATGAAGAACAAAGCAAATAAAGTAAATCATTGCAGGTTTTTTCCTCCTCTGACACATTTGGAACATCAAACAAAGGCAAAGACTCAAATCACAAAGTTACTATGCGGTGGTGGCAGTCAGAGGATGGCTGCTGCATGCAGATCAAGGTAAGGAACTTCTAACGACTTCAAACGTCTTCACTGTCTGTCTTCTGTCGGCTGATTTCCGACACCCAGAAAAAGCACTTGACACACACTTGCGAGCACTCTCACAAAATGGCTGCTTAGAAAAACAAATTCACAATTATACATCGTGACCACAATCACACAAGTACGA
The DNA here is from genome assembly GCA_037367295.1 of Apogon hyalosoma. NCBI lineage: Eukaryota > Metazoa > Chordata > Actinopteri > Kurtiformes > Apogonidae > Apogon > Apogon hyalosoma. The sequence continues at coordinate 31,798,541 of JAPQRP010000002.1, forward strand.
TGTGTACGCCCAAGCAAGTAAACGTACCTGCTATTTTCATGTATGAATGTGCGCAACCATCACTTCGACCTGCTCAGCCACACTCAGTCCCCTGATGTGGAATACCTAATTAAAACTCCAGATAGTTCAAAGCCATTTGCAGTCACTTTGTGAAGCAGGAAAAGAGAAAAAAAATGCTATTTTCTTTGAAAAATACAGCAGATCTATGATGAGCTCTGAGAGTTGAAGCCAATTTAGTCCCATGCTCCACTTTGGGATCTACGGGGATCAGTAAATCGCACATTTCAACTTATGACTGTCCCTAGCCACTGTTGGTTTAGCTATCTACTCATGCACAATACGAGCTCTTCAAAGTAAAACACTGATGATTACGAGGGCCATGAGGGAGACGTCATGCATCATTTAGTTCAGTCTAATTGAACTGTCAGCCTGTGACGAGACCAGACATGGACACACATAGATTCTTCACGTCAGTGTGAGTGCAAGTCACTCATTTTTAAAATATCCTTTTTTTCCCCTTCACTCTATTTCTCATATATCCTTTTTAATTTCATCGCAAATATCTGTGTGAATGTATTGCAATGACTCATTCTGGTGCTGAGAAAAAAAAAAAAACACAACCTGAATAATCGGCCTTGTACCGTACATTCAGTTGCATGGGTTCAGAATATGAACAATATCCTTTCTAGCTGTCTGGAACTGTATGTACCGCATCTTTAGCAGAAAGGTAGGAGAGAGGAAGAAGGTAGAGAGAAACTCAACAAGAAGAACATAGTGATGATCACTGAAATCACATTTTACTCAACAAAGATAGATTTAGAACAATTCCCACAGAGATTTTCTCTTAAATTGCAGCTCCTTATCAACCATTCTATCGGAATTAAACATGAAAGATAGTGTTGCGCCCTCAAATGTAGGTTTGTATGCATCATCACTGTTTATGCTGCATTATATTATGCAATTGAGCGGAACGACTTATCATAGTTTTTTAAATGAGTCAGTGAGGGATGGAAAGTTATTCCTGAACTGTTACATTTAGTGTTTGCACCATTCAATCTCTCACACTCCGTTCTATCCTCACCTCCTCTTGTCTCAATTGCTTTTCTTTTGGTTCTTGTTCTCAGGTGGCCCCCACACACCTCTGTTACCCAAGTGTTACCCACTCCAGTAATGACTCTGCAGCGACAGTCCTCACCACCTCTCCTCTCTCTGCTTTTCACCACTCCATCCCTCCTCGAAAGCCCCTCAGACCCTACTTCTCCTGCTCCTGCTCATCAGCCTCTCGCTATGTTTTATGGCTGTTGACCTTTTACTTGAACACTTAAGCCTCTAGTGTCACAGAGCACACATGTACATACACACCAGCACACACACCGAGGGGAATGGAAGAAGAAGAATCCGGGGCAAACGTGATGAGGAGACAGCTGTGCTGGAGTTTGAGTTTGAGGACCTGGTGTCCTCACACCACCCTGAAGACTAGTGAGGACATTTTTTTTTTTGTTTTTGACTTGACCAATTTCAGCACTTAAAACTGAGTGCTGAGTAAAGCCACTGGCAAGGACAAAGCCAAGACTTTAAATGTGGCTATACTTTGAAAAACCAAGTTGAAGAAGAATGAATAACTTCTGATGCACAGGGCTAAGACTAGAGTATTGTTATGTTATTTGATGGCTTTGGGTGGATAGCACTTAGAGGACATCCAAGCGCTGATTGGGTGAAGCTGTCATAGTTCAATCAATAAGAGAGAAAGGGGGATGTTCTCTGCCTTTAAAATACACATTTGACAAAACAAACCTAACTGAAAGGTCTTTTCCTTTAGGTTTTGATGGGCAAAGCTGGCTTCATACATTCACCAGCTTGAGCTTTAGCTACAATTAGGAAAGTTTTGCTCAATACGTAACTAGAAGTATAATACTCTTATAAATGTAATCTTGGCCTCTAGAGGTCTCTCAAACAACACAATAAGAAAAGACGTCGCTCCATGATATCTTAATGTGTGGGATGATTTTTTTTTTTTTTAACCACCAATGGCATTAAAAAACTATCATACCACAAGGTAATATTTTATTTTTCAAATCCAGAAGGTTACAGTTTGTTATAAAGATAGTGAAGTATTTGGGTTTGTGCAAAACGCCTTCATGGACTGCACCTCTTCACCCATGATGTACAACACCAAAGAAAGTTTCACCTCGTACATTGAGGACTGGAAAAGTACTGGAGATTATTATTGCTATTGAATCTCAGAAACATTTTCAGCTGCTCTAAGCTGAGTAGTGAATTGAATTAATCGGGATCAAACAATTATTTTTTTTCTTGCCATTGATTACTATTCTCAGTATTCACTTTTTCCAAAGTAAGGTCCCATGGGGCACACCTGGACTGTGCCTCACATTCATTTATTTGTTATTTTTAAATGTTGCCTATTAACATTACACACTAACATGGTGGCTCTGGTTAGCTAGCAATTGCAAATGGAAGTGAAATAGCTTGGTGTTCAAGGCTTCAAGCTAGAGTGTTATATTGCAAAGTGGTATGCAAATAATAAAAAAAATGCAGTATAGCTGAAATATGGCTGTCTTACTGTAATTATAAGGTACATACAGCAATCAAATGAAACAGGTCATTAAACTGAGTAAAATTATGGATTTCTTTTACAGTTCCCAGCACTGCATCGTCTCTGCTTCTAGCCCTTGGTTTTCATCTGTTAAACAAGCAAATTTGATTGTGCAAGCCCTTGTTGCTGATTGGTGCCCGCTCTCACCTCCAGCCCCGCCCTCTCTTCTGATTGATTGGATTGGTCCTCCAGTCTCGTGGTCCAATCACACTGTAGTAATCCACTTCTTTAAAAGCGCCACTGAAGCATCAGTCAGGGTGGCTGTGATTTAGTGGGAGCAGGACACCACTGTGTCTCTCTGTTGTGCATTTTCAAACATATTAGTGAAGCGTTCGCTGATTGGTATTGTTCCCTTTGTTCTTATACTGAGACACTTGAGAGTACAGTATTTACTCCTGGAATCTGGGCCAGGTGGTTGCACAACTACACATAGTTTTATTACTTAGACTCTTTTATTGGTTTCACAGTTAGAGCTGATACTCCCTGTTGTATTTCTGTTTGGTTAGCCTTAGTTATAAAGGATAGTTACAATAGGTCTTTTGTGCCTGTTTTGATTGTACTTTTAGATCTAAAACTCTAAGTTAGAAGCCCTCTTGTTCTATTACTTTATTGATTTGAGTAACATCTGTTAGCATGTCTATTTCTCTGTTATTTACCACTTATGTTGCTCTTTTTTGATTAACTCACTGGTTGGTTTATTTATTTTTGGCACCTCCGGTTATCAAAGTATTCAAGATTCCTTTCAACTTCATTCCATCTGGTTTCATGTTATTCCCCTTTACCACAAGTAAAACTGAGTCACAGGAAGTTCTCTGAATATTAACATTGTGGAGACATTTGATAGAATGTATACTTATAGGTCAACGGAATACATTTTGTATAATATAAAACATTTTCACATTAAAATATCTGGTAATTTTTTGATGTCTTAATGTGGAAATGTTCTATATGATACCTTTGATGAAAGGCTAAGTGTAAAGCCTTTGTTTAAAAGCATAAGGAGAAAGGTCAGCCAGTTTTTCAAATGGTAAAAATGGTTTATATGGTTTGATACGTGTGTATATGGACATGTATAAAATACATCCTCACATGCACAGACACACACTCAGACGCAGCGTGTAGACAGTTAGGTGAGCAGCATGTGCTCAGTGTGAACCTTCACTCTGACTCTCTTTTTCCCTCATCTGTCTATCCATCTCTCTATCACTGTCCATCTTCTCTCCCTCTTATTCCTCGCAAAGAAAAAAAAAAAAAAGGCACAAACCGTCACACGTCAGAGAGACTCTCTGAGTGAGTCCAGTCATTATAACCGGATTGGCACAAGCACAACGGCGTCTGCGAGCAGCAGCAGCAGCAGTGCAGCGAGCTAACAGGCCGAGGCCCTCGCACACATGAATCATTGATCAGTGTGACAGTGAGATGACTGCCAGAGGTAATAGGATGGCACTGCTGCGAGGGGGTTCTGTACTGTACCCTCGCTGTCGGCTACCCTGCCGAGATGTGGTTGGTGAATGTGGCGGTCTGAAGAGAACAGCGGGGTGTAGGAAGAGACTGAGACAGTTCAGTTGTAACAGTAAAAAGGTACTTGATGTGGCTTTGCTGGATTTACTTCAACTACTATGAGACAATAAAAAAATAAAAAACGGATCCATCTGGTGAAAATTTTACGATAAAGCGGTGCAGCTGCTGTGATACTCTCCATTACTGCTGCTGTATTTAACAGCTGGAAAGCAAAGATGTATAGAAGGCATATATTTATTGTGATAGTAATGAATGGTATCCCTGAACTACTTAATTTTTTCTTGCCATTTTTTTCTAGATAGCAGGGTTTTAAAAAGATACTATTTAAGCTGGTATAGGCAGAGATAATGTTAGCTTACAGTTGCTGCTATTGTTGTTGTCAGGCATGTGTGTGTCTCCAGATTAGATAGAAATGATTGTGGGCTCCAGTGATGATTAGATTTCACACTCATGGTGGGAGAAGAGTAGGAGATAGGGTGGAAAGTGTGAGTATGTGTGTGCATTTCTATTTAATGCCTGTGTTACCCTCAGTGCCGTTATCTTTTTGTTTGTAACAGTCTTGGGTTAGACTGCAGGACACAATGGGTGAGATTGACTGTGAATATACTGTCTTATCGATAACCATTACAGCCAAGGTACCACTGCAGTCAGTTAAAAATGATTTATCAATATTCTTGCGCAAGCGGAAACACACCCTGGCCTGATTGCCAAGTTCTTTTCAGTCATACACATAGCTAACCGCCAACACTATTCAGTTTGACAACCAGAGACTACAGCTGGCTTTGCCCAGCAGCAAACGCTTTCAAGAGCATCAGTCATTCGATTTAGTGTGTAGTTTAGCATGTACAGTAAAAGCAATCGCTCATCCAAGTTCTGCATGGCTGTGTCAGCCTCTAGCTAAGCCACAACTTCTGAGGGATGGGAGAAAGAAAGGCGGAGAGATAAAAGACAGAACGTAGAAGAGAGAGGGAGAGAAGGGGAGTGAGAACGAAAGGAGAGAGACAAATGGGGAAAACAAGTGTGAAGGAGAGTGAAGGAGAGAGACTTCAGAGCCAATAAAACAAATCTGTGTCTAAGTCAACATTCGAGTCCAGACTGAGAGCTCGGAGGTCCGACAGATGTACGGAGGGGAGAAGTGTTTTTTTAACCACCTCTCCACCAGCCCCTAAACCATGGGTGTCAAACATGCAGCCCGTGGGCCAACAATGGCCTGCCAAAGGGTCCAATCTGGCCCGTGGGAGGAATTTGTGAAATGCAAAAATTACACTAAGAATATTAAGAATCAATGGTGTTAAAATAATTTTATTTCAGGGGCCATATACAGACCAACATGATCTCAAGTGGGTCAGACCAGTAAAATACTATCATGATAACCTACAAAATATGACAACTTAGACAAGAAATTACCTTTTTTTCTTTGTTATAGTGTAAAAAAGTTAAATCACGGTACAAACTATAGTTTAAAAAATGTGACTAACATGAACATCCATGAACCTGAAATATCTTCATTAAAATAAGTACAATTTTAACAATATTCTGCCTGTTACTGAATGTTTTGTGTATGTGTAGATCCGCTGTGGTCTGTTAGTTGTAATGCACTTGTGTAAATCTAAAGCTGAGGTGTAATATTGTTGAGATTGCGTTTGTATTTCTCACGAAATTTCAGGATTTTCATAGTCGTTCATGTTGTTCCTTTTTTTTTTAAAAGGACAGTGTGTAGACATAAACGTTTTTAGGATGTAATTTTACTTAAGTCACTGTTATTATATTACTTGTCTGGCCCACTTCAGATCATATTGGTCTATATGTGGCTCCTGAACTAAAAAGAGTTTGACACCCCTGCCCTAAACGTTACTAATGTCACTGTCTTGACTGCTTAAGTGTGTATGCAAGCATGAATGAATGTGTGACTGGTGACATTTGTGTAAGTGAGTACGCCTCAAGCTGCAATCTCTAGACTGGTGTAAACCTCAGGACTCATCATCTGTGTGACCTTGCTAATCTGGAATGGGAAGTCCTCATTGGATAAAGGGATAAAATGACAGAAAGAGGGATAAAGGCAGCGCGGAGGTGGTGACACACTTCTCATGTCTTGAATGATGAGATTTTGTGTATATCCTGGTGTTTATTTAGTGGTAGACTCGCCGTCACTGTCATCTAGTTAGTCACGGTAGCAGCAGTACACCAAGTCCAACAGATCAGAGCTTTCTGCCTCATGTTTTGTTTTTTTTTTTTTTCTTCTTTTTCTGTTGTTCTTTCATTTCTAATCACGCCCCCTCTTTCTTTCTGTCAGAGCCCCCCACTCTCTCTGTCTATCTCCCACTCGCTGTCTTCCTGATCTGGCCCTTTCTGAAAGCTGAGTCATGTTACAACAGACAGAATAGTGTTAAATGAGCAGGGGATCGGCGCCATGTTAGATTCCCCCTCCGGCAGCCGTTGTCTTACCACCACTGTGAGAGCTGCCGGAAAAAAAAAAAAAAAAAAAAAAATACAGCGACGCACTGCCGTTCAGTCACATACAGCCCGATACCCGTGGGTGTGTGACTGCATTTAAATATGTGAGAGAGTGTCACAGAAGCAAAAAAAGAGGGAAAGAGGGAATCTGGAATGTTAGTTGTCGTGCACATGTTTGTTATGTGAGCGTGTATTTGCTTGGTGAACTATTGGAGCTATTCAAGTTTTTTTATTGCAGCGTCCATGACCTTCTAGAGACATTTTACCAAAGGGCTCTCTCACCATTCAGAGCTTTCTGACCAGAGTCTGTCTAGCCATTTAAAGCAATTTTACCAAAGGCTTCTGTAGCTGTTAGGGCAGTTTTAGCAAAGGCCAGTGGGTTTCTTAGAACTACATCAGATGACCAAAATAGAGGACTGAAAACAAAGAGAAACTGGACCAATCAATACGGACCCCAATGAGGCATGAAGCAGCTGGCTGAGAGGAGCTCAGGCAGACGAAAACACACATACATACACTCATACACACACAAATCTCAAACAAACAGACACACACTAACGCACATATGTAACTGCACTGAAATACATTGCATTTAAGGGTTATTGTTCTTGTTAATACCAAACTGCAAGCAAAAAGCATCTTTCTGAAGGTTTGTAGGGGGGTGTTTATGAATAATCACAAGCTAATGTTGAATATTATGTGATTAGGCACTAACAGTCTGAGGACTGGAATTGGGGGGTAGGACTGGATAAGCAATGGCTTCTTCCTACTCCCTTTCAGGCACAACAGTTGTTTCTTTTTCTATTGTTCCTTTCTCTGTTATTTAATGTTTTATTTTTTGTTTTGTTTAATTTTATTTTCTCCTTATGTTTTGTATTATGTTTGTATCTGAAATAAACTAAACTAATATTAACAATGGTAAAAAAAAATTAAAATTAAAAAATAAAATTCAGTAGCTTGTGTTTTTAGTGTTGCTGTTAATAAATTGTTTCTGATAATAGAAAAACACAAAGAAAATGCAAAAGAGCTGCTTTTTTTTATGCACAAGGGATTTTATAAATTTATAAAAAGAGAGAAAAAAAACAACAAAAGGTTCCACTGCAGTGGTTGCTGCTTTTAATGTCAACAGTCAACATCTAATATATATCTGTAAATTTCAGGGTTTCATTAATAGAGCAGCTCAAATAAAGAGCCCCTAGGTATGCAGATATGAACTTTTGTGCACCGGAGCGTTGAACAAACACATTTTTTGGCTATAGTTTATAAACCATTTCGATTTGTGTTATAATTAGACAACAGATTGAAAGTGCAGTTGAGACCTAGCAAATGAAGCTAGTAAACAGTGCAGGCGATGGGAGCATGGCTGCGCTACGATCGAGTCGCTGCATGTGGCGGCGTTTCCGTGCCCAGCTGAACCAGACTAAGCCAGTACACACCCGTAATAAAAAGCCTTCTACTTTCCAGGTCCTACTGGAAACAAGTCGTAACAGCCATTCAGCATTACCGAGCAGATAATTGGTTGCCAGTTGCCCTCGTTGACAGAGCTGGACAATAAAGAGGATCGCCGCTGATCCTAGACAAACAGGCGACCACCTGTACAAAAACATCTCCTTTGGGAGGAGGTAACATTTCATTAGGACCAGGCCGACTCAGCACCTCAACGGCTGCATCCCACCAGCCATCAGCGGAGTCAGCTGACCTTCTGACTTTACCCCTGTACACAGTACCTGGCCTCCTGCCCACCTCCTGCTATCAGAACAGACTGCAATCCCCTCTACCCCGATGGTCACGCCGGAGAGGCTATTAGTACTACACAACAGCCCCACAATTTAACAAATGCTCTGAAATTGACAAAGCAATATTAAAGACATCATGTCACATGTGGGCCAATTTTGAAGCATGTTTGGTGCATAGATTTCACTACACAGCCTAGTGCACAATGGCCTGCAGATTGTACTGTCTGAATGCATACAGGGTACAGTTCAGGCTGAATAAAAGTAGCAGATCTTCAGCAAAGTGAATCAGCACATCTGAGCTATTCCAATTTAAAGTTGAACTATCCTTTTTCTTTGGCCATGGCTGTGCCTCCACATGGATTTGCTCAAAATCTTTGCTTCTTTGTCCTTTGCATCGGTGCAGTGTAAAATCACACTGAGGAGGTTTCCATGCTCTCTTCCGGTCTAGGTGCTCTCTTAATTGATTTAGTGCGAAGACTGAATTCTAAATGTGCTGTTTTAATATAGTTTTTCACTGTGCATCTATAAATGACAATGAGTTTCTTTTTTTTTTCCATGTACAGTTAGATAAAATGATGAATTTATTAATATCTGAGCATTTTACTTTTGGTTACAACTGTTGAGAGAAAAGCCTTGGTGCTAAAAGAGCAGAGAAGCCTCGTGGGTCGGATGGAACATCTGTTTTCCAACGATGGGAATTTGATAAGTGATGCTTAATCTGTATGTATGAGTTGTTCGCCTGTCCCCAAGACAATTTCACTGAATCATTCCGCTGAGTTATTTTGTTGTGAATGCAGTTTTGTGGTGTAGGTCTTTGAAAACCAGTCAACTATCCCTGGAACAGCATGTGTAATGTATTCTCAAATGGAAGGTGAGTTACTAACAGCCACAACAATGTCTCACAGAAATTATCTTCATAAACAACTGGATTGGAACTGCAATATGTGTTGTTATAATTATAATATTGGCTGCATAATGTTTTATCCCAACAAAATAATTAAAAATAAATGAACATGATTTTCAAGTTATTCCATTTGAGTAAAATAGTCATCAAGTGAATTTCTAACATCTCCTGATTTTGATGACACCATATGGTTCAGCTTGGCCACTTTACATTTATTACATATATGATATTAATATTTAACCTTTTTACAGTCACGCTTTTCTTTGAAGGGTTGTAACATGAGTGTAAAGCCAAAATGCATGAATTATACATCATTTGAAAGGGAACATCTTCTAGTTTCTATGTGTATGTGGCAGAAACCCAACCCAAACTAGAGCATGAAAAAATAAATAAATAAATAAATAAATATATATATATGTGTAGTGCTTTAAAGATCATTTCTGTTTATCATAATTAGATTCAGCGTTATTGTTGTTGCACCTGTCACAAGTACAAATGCATATTGAATCTAACCAGATGTTCAAAGCAGTATGATATAAATTTACAGAAGTAGAATCAACTTTGGGTATGGGATAATACATAATTTAGTATTTACAGTATAGAAATAAAATGAATGTGTGCAACTAGTGTGATATGAATGTGCAAATTAAATATAGATTTTAATGCAAGCAGACATTGTTAGACACTAGTCTGACATCAATCATGTATCATTTTCTCTTTATTTTGGGCCTCTCATTCACACGAAACAGCATTTAACAGTGTACAAATGTACATTTTTAAAAACTGGTTCACGCGTATCTGTGTGAACATGGGAAATGATGGTGTCAGACCTAATTTTGCACATGTCTGTTTTCACTTTGTGTGATGATGCTGCACTTGAAACATCAAATCCAGGTGTATAAATCAGTGTATGACCTGCAGACTGGACCGAACCGACACGTAAAGAATACACTTCAACAACCTGAACCAACACTTACCATAATTTACGTTTATGTCTCTTCTTGTTGTTGCTGCTAATCTTCGTGATGGATTAAAGTGTCTGCTACATCCAATATTATCCACAGTGTAAGTGGCATTGAAATGGTTTCAGCATAATATTTTGTTTTAAGAGTTAAGATATTATGTTGGAATATTATTACAGTTTACATTGTTATCTTCATTTGTGGAAAACATGTTTCATCTCATTCATAAGATGCACTGCTTGTTATACTGGACTTGATGTAAATCATTTTTATTTTGGTTATATTGGTTATATCATTAATATCGTGAGGCTTGGTGAGAGTCTGAGTCTCGTTTAGCCCAGACATGCTGAAAGCTTTTGACCGAGCCACGTCTGCAGCAGTTGGATTAAGCTACTAGTGGCACAAGGTATTTTGTAAAACTGCTTTGTCACACTGTGTACATTTGTAATCCAAGTTGTTCTACCATACCATACCATACCATACCATACCATACCATACCATACCATTCCATACCATACCATACCATACCATACCAACTTTATTTATAAAGCACTTAAATCAATCAAGATATCTAATCAAGATATGTTTACTTAGAATGTGCAAAACTGAAAGATTGTTCACCTGAGATCTCCGAAGTGACAGGTGGTCACATGGTAGGGCAGCCTTTTGCTATTCACTTTGTATGTTGCCTGTGACTCGGTCAAGTACCTAAATCGATTGTATTTTATCTCCTATGGTTGTTTGATGAGCCAAATTAAAGCACCCGTCTTTAAGAAGCCCGTGCTGTGTTGTCATTTTGGAGTCACACAGTGTCCACAGTCCAACAGAAACAGTGATTTATTGGAGCAGTGGTTCTCAGACTTTTTACTGTGGCGTACCTCCTGAAATATGTTTTTTAGCCAAGTACCAACTCTTGATTGAGCATTTCTGATTGAAAAAATGTGGCAAAATTTGTTCCTGTGCCAAAGGTGTCTGCTTTTATTTTCAAATCTTTGTAAACAAACAACAAATGTTTAATTTGACCATATTAAAAATAACACATTTTTATAAGAACATTTTGTGTGCAAAATATAAACTGAAAAGTGCCCTCTTTCACTGATAAAAAGAATTATGGTCATTAATGAATAAATGAACCTTTCATCAGCCAAAAATAATTACTTAATTACTCAAATAAACTCATCTTGAATCATTTTTGATTAAAAAAAAAAAGTTTTTAAATGTTACCAAAGCTTAAAATAGATGACTACCACAATAATAATATAAAAAATAAAAGTAGTGAAATGAAATAAGGTCAGGAGTGTCAATTGTATTATATGAATGTATTTATTGTGTTTTATATTTCAGCATTAATTCTCATTATTTATTTTGTATTCAGTACATGATGACTTATTTAAATGTCAAGTGCCCCCTGGGCTTCTTCCAACGAGTGTTTGTAGTTGTTTTTGCGTTATCATGTGGACATAGATGTTATGTAAAACAAAGGTTGTGTGGACAGGGCATGGGTCAACAGTGAGCAAACATTCATACGTTATAATTTTTAAAAAGAACAGAGTGATTGAAGGTTTTAGAGGACACATACTTTTACGTTTTAAGTGTTTACATTTCATTCAACCCATGCCAAGTCGCCTACATCCAATTTCTGATTCCAAAAACAACCCATAGCCACAAATGCAGCACCATCTTCTATTTTCTCCACATCCTGTCATCAGCTTTGCCTCTCCAGTTCATATAACAGCTGCTGGTTATGCAAGCTGACATCCAGGTTTATTCAGCCGACCAGCAGGAAGTCTGCAACATAAATGATGTTCATTTGTGGGAGGCCATGTAATGAACCGACAGTCTACCATTGTGTTCGCTCAAACCCGAAATGCTTTCTTAGCTGTATTTACAAGTAATTAAAATCTAATCGTTCACTTGGTTTGCCCTTATTACATCTTTCTAAATCTGCCTCGTGTGTTTATTTTCTGGGGTTTCAAAAATAGACTCAATAACTCAGTCAGAGTGCAATCACCAATACTGGCTCCAAGCAATCTAAAATATGAAAATTTTCCCCCTTCTTTTTAGTTATTGCCTTTCTGCTTTTCTTCTGATATCTTAGCAGGGATGCACATTAACTTCAGTGAAATTTACCCTTCATGCAGGTGCAATTTTCTTTTTCAAATTTCATGATTCGGCCTCACCCAGTTCTTTAGTCCATTAATGACTAGGTATTATTAGTGAAGTCAATGTTTCCCAAACAAGGACGACATGTAACAGCTTCATTATTAAAGACTGAAAAGAATACATTAAGCATAGAATAGAATAGAATAGAACAGAATATAATAGAATAGAATAGAATAGAATAGAATAGAATAGAATAGA
>JAPQRP010000002.1:31840942-31852420 GCA_037367295.1 Apogon hyalosoma
TTTTCACTAACAGTTTTTTTTATGTTGCAATTTTACAACTTTTTAGTGTTAATTCTATGGTCATTTTTTACAGTGTAATAGTATTTTACTGGCCTGATCGACTTCAGATATGGTCCCTGAACTAAAGTAAGTGTGAGACTCTTGATTGTCAATATCTTCAGCGTCATTTTTGCACTTTGCATACTCTTCCCACAGGCCGGATTACACCCTTTTGGTGGGCCGGTTTTGGACCGCAGGCCATATGTTTAACACCCTGCCTTAACAGATCTTATTGGTTATGCAACCTTTTTCATCTTCTCCATCGGCCAGAATTCATATCAGTCAGTTTCATCTGACATTTATCAGTAAGCTACTAAAAATAAGACCTTTAACATCAATTCTTTTCATTGGACTAAAAGCGATGCTCTGCTGCTACATACTCACACTGCCATGGAATAAACAGTCACCTTCCACTTCTTATCAATATTAGCTTTTGTGTCCGAGTACTGAAAATAAATTAAATAAAAAAAGATGAATCTGTGGTGCTTTTTGAGAACCACCTTCAGCCTAAAAGTAGCTTTGTTGCTATGTGAGGGACATCTTCAAGTTTGGAGGTTTAGAATGTGGCTAAAACCTAAACTCTAGTTTATAGTTACACTCCTAATCAAAGGAGAAAATAATGACATTTGGCTTCAGCTAATTAACATTTGCTCACACTACATCTGTCAAACTGGATCTTTATGGCTGGGTTTCACCTTTTATCTGTATTGGTCAGTTCAGGTGAAGGTGAACAAAATAAGGATTTATGTAAATACACAGCCGAGCATGAAGGGAAGCAAACTAAGTGAAATGCTATAAATGAACCCAGAGATTAAAGAGTATTTAAGACACTTCAAAACTTTATAAACTGAAGGTAAAACACTGACTACGGAAAAAAGCACTAATAATTGCTTTTGATTGAAATAAATTAATTTAGCCCCTTCTGAACCCTGATTGGCGCCTCATTTAAGAAATAAGTTGAATACAGTGAAGAGGACTCTGCTGGTAATTGACTGTTTGGACCCTGACGTCAAATGTAACAAGCAGCATTTTCAAAAGAGACACAACAGAGACATGACAGGACCCCTGTAGCTGCAAAAAAGGTCAGATTTTCTATTTGTTATAACACCATTTTATATGGTTACATAATCCCACCTACAAAAATATAGTTTATTTTTATTTTATTGGTTTATTTAAGAGGGACCATGCACATTTATGAACATTGCTGTATAAAAAAATACACCCATGTAAATATGCCAGAATTCGTAAAAATAACTACTTTTCATGTGCAGTCCCTCAGCAGGTGACAGAAACAAGGCATCAAACAGCCAACATTAACACATCACTGGTTCGCTATAAATTAAAAATAATAATAATTTAAAAAAATACACATAATGATGATATAGGCACCATCAAAACAAACAGACAAATAAAGAAAACACAAATAGACACAGGATGATCACTGGGCATTAGTATTAGGGGCATATAGGTTTAAAAACCACCACTTTACTACAATGTGATCCAGTTGGTCTGAGTGGAAAATGTGCAGGTGGGCGTCACACTGCAGATGTAAAACAAAGGTGTTTAACTCTAGCTGAGGTGCCTGTCAATACCCAATGTGTGCCACAACCAGTTTGTTGTACATGTGTGAATGTGTGTGACAGTTATCTTCAGTCACCTGTATTTATAGATAATTAACAGCAGTTTCTGGGATTTAAAGAAATGAACATAAATGTGTTATCAGTAGTTACATAATATAAGATTAATTCTAAATGTTTGACTGAACTCTACTTGTACCACATCTTATAATGAAAATAAAAACACTAAAAATGACAAAAAACTAATTTGGCATACCAGGTTATTACATTTGAAATGAACAGATTCATACACTAGCATTTGCACTGTGTTTTACACCTACTTTAAGGCTGCCATTTGCTCATTACAAATACAAAGGGATAAGATACAATAAGCAAAGCAATTAGAGACTAATCCCACATTTTAACACAAATGTGGGGTTTGGCTATTGATTATCTTTTATATTTGTAGCGTACTTTCGCAACATCAGGCTGATTTTGACCTACATGGATGTGACCATAACGATCCCTTGTTATATGGAACAGTGCATATCAGGCATGACAGCAGCGGTGCAAAATACATAACAAGACAAAACAGAAAAGAGAGGGCAACTTGACCGCGGTGGAAAGGTGTCGTCTATTTAATGAGACATCCAGAACGAGGAGAACTAATACCGACATGGATGACGTGAGGTTCAATTACTTTAGCGCAGGAACACCAGGTAAAAAGGCAAAAATTGCTTTTAGTTTTACTTTTTTCCCCACAAGTATCTGCACTTCTGCTTCAGAAATTGGCTCTGAAAGTGTGCACATCATAATTGATAAACTAATTATTCACCTTTTCTGAACCTTTACTAAGATTGTCGTATGGTATAGTTGCACCATTACTTGAATATTCTATGTATATATATTATAAGCAGTTTGTCTTATAAGGACTCACTCCCTAAAACAAAAGAATAGGCAGTTTGGCAGCGCTGTTATCTGCGGTGCTTTCTTGGTTTCATTCCTCCACTTTTCATTCTGCCACTTTGATGCCCGTTCTCTCTTTCTCTGCATCCCATCGCTCTCCCTGTCTGTCTATAATGTGGCCCTAAAGCTGTGTTTTACATGAGAGACAGATGACATCTATCCTTCAGTGTCTGTTTCCCTCCCTCCATCCACATATCCAGTGCCTGGTGAAGGCTGTGAGTCAGATGGATTTGGGAGGTGAGGGGTGGGGTGGGGTGTTGAGGCGGGGGACACAGGAGGCTGCACATGGAGCAACCACACACCTAAGGGTCAATGCTGGTTCAGCTCTGAAAGGCTAGAAACCACATTTTTGGACACACATTAAGAAACAAAGCGTGCCCGGAGATGCCCGAACAAGACAAGCATACACAAAAGGATGTCAAATAAAGGTGAGCGTTTTCACATTTCTGAGGCCAGTACACAGGTCGAGTTCACTGTGGTGCTTTTATTGCTCTGCTGAAGGTACTGGAGCAAAAGATCAGAATGGAGCTGAAGAAATTGCATTTGTCAACGTGTATGAAACTCTATTCTTCTTGTGAGGTGTTTTTAAAGAGGCTTCGCTGTTCTTCCTGGCTCCTTGCTTTTGATCTTCTCAGACAATATCCAGGGGCGACGCCCAGGAAGCTCTGAATTCATATCAGAGGGCATATTTCCCCCGAGACAGGGAAAAAATGAGTCCCGCTCTCCAGGAGGTCTGAGTCTATGGCCTCAGGGCTGTCTCTACCTGGATACGTGCAAATGAGAATGTGTATGTGCGTGTGTTTGAGTGGGCGGAGGTCTCTGCACACACGGGGTGCAGGTACATGCAGATATACATAATGTGCATGTGTATAGAAGCTGACTCCAGTGTGTAGCTGTACGTCAAGAAGTGTGTGATTCGAGCCAGGAGTCTCACTTCTTAATAATAAGGGGATGGGAAAAAAGGCAGGGCACCAGTCAATTTATTACAGTCCCAACATTTGTAATGCCTTTTAACACACCCAGTGTGAGGCCCAGTCAGATATATTGAATATCCATATATGCATCCTTCCACTTATACAAGCCGGCCTCTCCAGAAACATAACGGATATGCAGCCGAAAAGGAAATCTATGCACACTTCAAACAATCTTAATCTCTGCTGACGTGATGTCAATATGTTTCAATACAGATTCATCAAATACGCATCGAGGGAAATGCAAGTTTACCTGACAACAAGAGATATTACACTTCTCATTTTTATTAAGGTCATAGCATCGCTTATAATTCCATCGACATGAGCCTCCATGTCAAGTTTGTAAATACTTGATAAATCTTTAATCTCACGCCTGAGATCGAGCTGATAGCAGCACCAGGCAAAGAGCAAAAAGAAGGGGGGGTAAAAATGAAATCATTAAATCTGAACAGTAGTGTATCTAAGAATGTGAAGGAGGATTCGTAGGAGTGTACTTCAATATTAAATCCAACCCAAAACAGTTAAGCAGAGTAGAATGAGCAAGTTTTTTTTGTCAAAAGCTGGGGAGAAAAGAGCCAATAATATCTGAATTATGTTATGAAGGGACAGTGTTCTACTGACTATGAATATGATTACATTTTATGGTTCTGAACTAATAGTGCACTATCAAATTAAACTTATTTGACTATAAAGTCCCAATGCAAAAATGTATTACTACAGAAAGGCATCTTCCACTTTATTGAACCGCCGTGGAAATTGTATTTTATATTCACATCTCTCTGTGGTAGAGAGTAGTGCAAGTTCAGCTAATGCTGTTTGAATGATTTTAAATAACTAAAAAAGTAAATGTTTTGTTTATAGTGAATTCCCATTTGATATTCACACACACACATGCACACACTCACAGACAACGAGTATAATTACAATGCACTTTTGACAAGTCTTTCACATTGATACTCATGTCTGGCCAATGATTAATTTAAATTGTCACTGAATCTAATTTTATTCTTCCTTTCCTTTAAATGAGGTAAGATCTAATTATGGCCTAATGCATAACTTATTAAAACCTCTTCTTCTGGTGTGGCAGCCTGCCAATCTTATCCTGACTCATAATACCAGAATTCAGCAACCGCACCAAGTTCTCATTAAACATGCAAACATATTCTTTTGCACCTTGCTGCGCCCTCTCGAATGCAGCCTCACAAATGAGGATCTCCTAAATAATTCTCTGATCAATTATTACTTATGCAGCAAGCAAATGCTTAATTCTGTTTGATGGGATGAAATTCCGGCGGCTCATCTCCAAGCATTTGGAGAAACTGTCACAGGGACTACAATACAATAAGAAGTGGAATCATGGAGTGTTCCTGAAAAGACCATTTTTACAAGATACTGAGGGTGCAAAAAAAATAAAACACATTCCGATGCTGAAATGGAACCAAAAGTGAGTTACCAGTCCCCTGTTATTTCTTTTTTGCAGCGGGGGGTAACGGAATAAAAAAGAATTCAAAAACCCTGAGACACTTCTCATGACTTTGATGGTGTGCAGAAGTCCTGTAATAATACCCCAGAGCCTTACGTGGTGTTCTACATTTCCCTTGAACACGAGCAAAACATGTCCATCCTAACAAATCCTTTAGTCCAACATTCATTCTTAATCATTCCACTCTAATTTTCCTGAGAAATTGTAAGAGTCTGCCAACTCAGACTCTTGATGAAAGAATTTCCTTTAATCTAATGATCCTCATTTGTGAGATTAAAGAAATGTCTTTAATCAAGTGACATTATGTTGAAGTGGCATGGTTTGCCTTGAAGATATTTTCATTTGAAGAGTTGCATTCCAAAATGACATATCTAACATTTCAGAGTGAAAGCATCCTGGAAAGAAGCCCTTCATTTGTTCTAACCTCATAAAATCCCCCTACCTCATTTGTTCACTTGTTGTACTTTCTCTTTAACTGAGGCACATTTAAAGGGTCCTCGTAGTGAATTTCTATTGCTAGCTACTTCAAAAAATCCCGTATAATACTAGCGGTTCCATCCAGTAACTTACATTATAGCCCGTTATCAAGTACACGTGAGTTCTAAGTCCCTCCTCCGTCAGTCAGTTACAGTCAGTGACATGTTGCCTCCTTCACAGGCTGTTCCAGCACCAGTAGTGATGCAGATTGGTTGTATTGTCTGATTACCTGGGCTGCGATGGACTGGTCACTGACCCCATGCAGCAGACACCAGTCTAAGGCTATGTTCAGACAACAGGCAAATGTGCCTCAAATCAGATTATTTTTGCCCATATGTGACCTGTATCTGATCTGTTAAAGACAGTTTGAACAGCACAAATCCAATTTTTTTCAAATCCAACCCAGGCCACTTTCATATCTAGTCCTAAATCTGATACGTATCCGATATTTTGCAATGCGACTTTAGCATTTATCCGACTTTTACGCCATTGAAATCCGAAAAACGTCACCATTCAGGAGGAGAAGCAGCGTGAAAAACATTCTTAATTCCGTAAACACAGTGCGTGCCTGCATAGTCATGTATCACATCAGGACCTCTTTTGCGCATGCGGGTCACTGCAGGGTCGCATTCAGTTCATTCTCAAAAATGATAGAAGTTGCATTGAATGTGTAATAAGAACGAGCACACAAAAAAATGTGATTTCATCCAGATTGTGCATTAAGACCTGCTGTCTGAACGTAGCCTAAGATGACACATTATCGGCCTGTGCTGGGTCGTGTCTCTAGGACAATGGCGGAGTGCTGCTGCTTGTTTACTCGCATTGATCAGCTGGAATCAATGATGGTACGTCACTTCAGGCCGGCAATGGCTGCTCCCCAAAGGTTCATATAATTCACATAATAAAAAGGTCCAGTGTGGTGCATCTATGGTGACTTTTTACTGAACTTGCACCTCTCTTTCTCATAAGTAACACATAAAGCACAATTAATGTCATAAGCACATTAAGGCAGTGTTGTATAGTAACAAAGTAATAATATGTCACTACTGTACTCACGTATGTTTTGGGAGAATTTGTACTTTACTGAGTCTTTTTTATTCTGTTTACTTTCAATTTTACTTCACTACATTTCCTAGCTCAATTACATACTTCTACACTGATACATTTTTAATGCACACTATTGTCACTCATAACAAAAAATAAATCGAAGGAAATTTGACGTTTTCACCACTGAGATTACCAGTGACTGCAACAAAGTCAGGAAGATGATTTGCCATTGGGTCTAATCACGTAATGAACAAGTGCAAACGATGGCCTACACTCAATGTGTCGGCAATCTGTTGATGTGAGCAGCAGCCTCATATTCCAAATTCTGACTGCCTTTGGTTGTTATTGACATTTACTTGTACTTTTATTTTCATTACTTGAGTATATTTAATTGTAGATTTCTTGATATACTTAAGTACAGTAAATACTAGATACTTAAAGACTTTAACTTGAGTAGTATTTCAGTTTGTAACTTGAACTTCTACCAAATTAATTTTTTGGTAGGGTACGTGTACCTCTACTCAAGTGGGACTTTCCAGTACTGTATACAACACTGCTTTAAGGACATACTCATTACCTGGAGCGTGTTGCATTCTCTTACCTGGTCTCTAGGGGAATGTTACTGTTGAGCACCCAGCTGTTGTGAAGCTGTGCCTGGTCTGTGCTCGAACTGTTGTCTGCCCCTTGGCCGCCCTGACCGGCCTGGCACCGCGTTGGCATGGTCTTCCTCTGCAGGCTCACTTGAGTGTACGGCGCGGGGCGGGCGCAGGTGCACGCGTGCGGTGGTGGCGGCGGCGGGGGCAGGGGACGAAATGTGAACTGACCACCTGGACTGCTGGGCAGCTCTGCGTGGGGAGACAGGGAAGAGGAGAAGAAGAGGAGGAGGAGGGAGGGAGGGAGGGACAGGGGAGAAATAAACATGGCTTTATTAGGAGTGCAGTACTATAAATTACAAATAAAAGTGGCGTGTTAGTTGACAGTTTATTGTTATTACACTGATTGAGGGACATAAATCAGGTTGAAACTGTCCCTGTCCAGCGCCTTCCCTTCCTACCTGCTTTGATACACTTCCAACCACACTATAAATAGCTTCTTGGCTGCCTGCAACATTGAGCAGTCTTTAAAGAGCTAACAGCTCTGGCTTAATCTGCACCCGCCAGCCCAAACTACCCATGTGATGTTTATTATGAGATCTGTAGCTTGACGGAATGAGCTAGCCAGCTGTAACTCGCTCACACTGCTAACCTCGGGGTCTAGCTAGAGCTCTCTCAATCCATCATTTATCATCTCTTTTCGCTGCGTACCCTCCCTCTCCCGGTCTCTTCCTTCCTGCTGTTTTCTCTCCCCTTTGCAGGCTGGCTTTGAAAAGTGAGAACGCACTAATTACAATTTTCTCTGTGCGCATATGCTTGTTGAGCTTTTGGAGAAAGTGTCTCACAAGGTACGAAATATGGAACGTGTCTTTGAGAAAATGTGGATTTTAGATGAGTAAGTGTAACTATACCATCAAATGATCCTTTCATTGAGCGCTTCCTGTAATTAGAATGTACATATGCATGCATGTATGAGCATATGCTCTGTTTGTTCTCTGTGTGTCTTGTCAGAACATAGAATATGAAGGCACTGTAATTTCAGCACAAACCACACCACAATTAGACCTGCGACAATTAATCAACATTGTCAACATTTACATTTATTGTCAACCATGTAAATAGTTGTCAAATATCAATTCAGAGATGATAGGATATTAAACATTAGAGTACATTGTTAGTATTAATCTAAATGAATAAAAGATGTGAGATACTGTGCTCTATAAAAGGTTTAGATCAGCTGCTTGTGTTAGGTTTTGTACATTTTTTCCGTTCACACTAATAGAGTTCATTCTGTTTATTATTTCATTCACTGTCACTGACTGAATTGATTGTTTTGTTAATGCTGGCCTTTGCAGCATTACTTCAAATGAACAAAAAAGGTTCTTTCACAGTTCTGTTTTTTTCAGCGGCTAGGAGTGTGTGATGTAGATCCGCAGAAATGACGTGTGTTCGGGTTTTGGGCTCCACAAGATATTTGAGGACACCTCCTCAATTGACATTTTTCACTCATTTCAGTTCTTCTTCTCCTCATTTCAGTTTATAGAGAAAATAATAGTAATCAATTAATCAAGATATAACAGTTAGTTGCAGCCCTGGGTGCAACATGTTGAAGTAAAACATATAAAGACTTGCAGAATGTTCTATATTTTATTTTATTATTGCATATGGAACAAACGTAAAAACAAGACTTGCATAAATATACAGGCTCGTGCTGGCAAACAATTAACATGTTTAATCAGATAAATCACAGGGTTGCTGTTGATTACTTTTGATTAATCACAATTAAATATCATTCATTTTTAATCTATATTACTTGCGTTTCATTTTGCATGAACAAACAGACTCAGGAAAGAATGGAATATAAATGCACTTGACATGTTTATCAAACACCTTTAACAGTTTCAACAAAACTACTTGAAACAATTGTTCCGTCTTGTTTTTTTTGGCCTCATATTTCCATCCAGAGGGCCAACATGCTGTTTATTGTCTTCCATCTTTATGGGTTGGTTCTGCTGCCTGTCACTAACGGATCGCCTGACCATTTGCGCGACAATAACTCTACTTGGACAAACTGACCCAAATGCATTGGCAGTCAGTCAGAGTCATTTTGCACTGCAGATGGGTTTATTGCATTAAATTTTTTAATCAGATTAATCATGATGAGGGATTAATCCACGGTAACGTGTTCATTTTGACAACCCTAATACAGGCTGATAACTTTAATATGCTTCCTTTTCCAAACAGATTCCATAATGTGCTCTTGCATAAGGCAGACTGATGTTGTTGCACCCACAGTAATTTGAGGGTCATTAGTTAATGGGGTCTCCTCTTAATATACTCCACAAAGCAATCTGTAACCTCTATAGCAACCAGCAACATTCAATCATTTGCTGTCTATTGAAGCATTACAGCTGTTGACTTCGCATTATATATGCGCATGTAAAGGCATATATACATGTACAGCCTTGGAAATAATTACTAAACCACCTGTGAAAAGAAGGTTGCAGAGTTATGTTACTTATTATTGAGAAAATTGAGTTTTTGTTGTTATTAATTGAAATACAGCTTTATTAAATTTGTAAAGAAGGTTTTTTATGTGCATTTCTTACTTTATGGTTGCACACAAAAAAACCCTGGTGACTTTACAAATCGTACTGTTCCATAATATATCACAACGGTCCAATAATTATCAAACTGTATGACTATATGAATGAACGTAATGTTCATAAGCATGTGCAGTATCCAACCTGTTTGTTATTTCCACCACTACTGCAACATTTTTCTCTTTTGTTCTTATTTGTTTTGTTTTGCTGTTTGTTCTCATGTATTTCTTATTTTCTTTGTCATGAATTGTAAACTCTGAAGCATCTAGGCTCCATATTATGAAAAAAAGAGAAAAGTCTCAAAACGTTTCTAGCTTCTGTCCAAAAATAGAAAGTTAGTGCCTCCTCAGGACCCAAATGTACATAATTACATCATGAATTACTTTAGCATCTACATTTTTACTGACTTTTCAACTGCTGAAATTGAATATTGAAGAAATAGGAGAAAAAAAGACTAAAAAAGAACACCATCCACAGCATGTACTTCTGGTTGAATACAGCATGTGTTGCACATTAAGCCACTTTGTATGTTGGTATGTTCACGGCTGCTTATTGAGCGTCCTGAGACATTACTTATGAACGATCCGGGCGTCGACTCCTGCCATATGGTCGCGGCATGGTTCTCTGAACATGATAAATCCTTCATCCCATAAGGCCGACTCTGTCCAGCTGTATTGACAATGAATGTAACATGAGCCTCGAACCCATTGTAAAGCAGTAAGGACAACGCAATCCATGGTAGACAGACGGTATTGGCCCTCAACTCTATTTGCTGCCAAAATGTCAGCAATAATTTAGTATCTGGAAATGTAGCCCACCTGGGAGATTACCACCGTCTAGTCTCTTCAAGTGTAAGTATTATACAGATAACACCAGGGAACAGGGTTTATGATTCCTGCTGGATGAAAAGTGAGAACAGTAAAGAACTAAATAATCTTCCTTTAGTTTCTATTGCTAGAATAAAAGCCTGCACATTGCTGGAATCTGTATTTTAGATATCTTTATTTCTTAAATTGCGGTGACATGTTCTGCAAATATTGCGGGGAAATGTTTATGGAATGCTTTTGTCATCAGCATTTCCATAGTAATAAAATATTTCAAGTAATGTCATATGAAAGCTCATGCTGCTGCTTGATCTCTTCACTAAATTACTGTTTCCTCTTGCACAAACATGTAAAGCAACATCATATCCACCAATGGGTGTAACGTTCTCTGACATACCAAATAGCACATCAGGTTTTATGACTATCTGCTGCTGGAAATTCACATTTGCAAGATTTACAATATTACAATGACTATTGTAGTATTGTGATAGGGAATGCTTTGGTAGAGCAACACTGTTTCTCTGAATGGTCCATAAACATTCCCTGCAATAGTTCTACGATGCCATGTGTCCGAACACTGTTACAGCAGCAGCCATTAAGGCAGTGCTGTTTCTCCTCCTGTTGTGTTTTTTGTCTATATCTGTACATTCGACCAGTGTTGTGCAAGTTACTTCCAAATTATAAGACATTACAGATTACTTGTTACTCATTTTTAAAAGTAATTCCTTACCTTACAATATTACTGTACCAGAACTGTAATGCTTACATGACTGCTGAATTACTTTAGAGTTACATACAGACTCTTGTCATAAAGGGTGAGTATGCAGTAGCCCCCCCCCCCCCCACACACACACACACACATAAGTGATACAAGAGCCTTGGGATGCATACATTTGCACCCCGAAGTACATGTGGATGG
>JAPQRP010000002.1:31862757-31875701 GCA_037367295.1 Apogon hyalosoma
TATCTATCTATCTATCTATCTATCTATCTATCTATCTATCTATCTATCTATCTATCTATCTATCTATCTATAAGTACCTCTTCCATTGCCATTGCCTCCTCCCTCAGCTTATTTGCATTCATTTTCATGTTGTGCTACATGTTGCATCCTTACAGAAGATCAAGACATTGCATACATGCACATAATGAATAGCATTTAGCGTCTTCAATAGACAGCGCTGGCCAAGGAATACACACATGCAGAGATACATGTCATAACCAAGGAGAGCCGAGAAACTGGTATAAAGTGGCTTGAATGGAAAAATCAATCACATGTGCACATAGTCTTGTTCATGAAGAGTTGTCATGCTCATTAAAACGTTCTACTTTGAGTCCTGACGTGCGTACCAGATGGTCGACGTCTCCTGTACCTGGTGTTTTTCTACCTGTAAAATATGTAGGATCCTGCACACTCTTCCTGAAGAAAGGGAGCAGTTAGAGATTTTATATATTATGGACAATAAAATGTGAAGGCTGCAAACACAGAATGTATAGCTGCTTTAATAAGAAGAGACCACCATATTTGGTGTGTAGTGGACCATAAAAAAAATGAGGCACAATAATATTAAAGCCTAATATTTAACCAGGTTTCCTCCTCTTCCCGCTCTCTCTATTTGCTCTCAGCCTCTTTCAGTTTCTTTCTCTCTCTTCATTATTGCACCCAGCAGTCTGGTGCAGAGTTAATTTCACTTATTACAAGAAAGCCTTATAAAATCCATAGAGCCTGACCTCAACAATATCAAACCTGCCTGTCTAACAGAAGAATGTGGTCGTTTTAGAGAACATTTAACACTATTGTTGGACCTAGCCCAGCTAAACCACATCATCCACCCCACTCTAAAAATAAAAGCTTAATAATTTCCCCCAGGATAGCTTTTCATCTATCTCGCTACTTAATTGACTTGCATTAAATTGCCACAAAGTTTATTCCACTGCTGTGCTTCGATGAAATAAATAATTAACCCCATAAAAAGGTCAGACAACTGAAATTAGAACTCGCTGCTTTTTGTTCTTCCTTCTTTTGCTGTAATGAGATGGGACTCTGCCCTAACTGACCATCTGACTCTGAAATAATTCATCTTTGTCTAAACAGAGTTCCCTACTACAGATAAAACATTATCTCATCAGACATTCAAAGTTCCAATATGTCTCCTTTCACTGGCTGGTTAATGATGAAGACTCCGTGAAGGATGGTAATATTGATAATATCAACTATGAACGTGCGATAATGGGTATTAATAACACTAAATGAACATGGTGGCAATGATGAAGTCGATGAGGATGATAAGACAACTGATAATAGTGTTGGTGAGAATAACAAAGCTAAACTACAGCATAGCATGGGTAATAACAGTGGTAACGGTGCCGATGGAAAAACAACAGCGATGGCGGGAGAAGCACTGATAATTACATTGATGACAGTCAGCTTTGAGACAGCAATTAGAATAAAAACAGCCATTGATTCATCTCTGCAGACACGGGGATAAACGGTGGGATCTCCATTTAACAAAGTGACACAATCATGTTGTCCAATTAAAGCAAGAAAATACAAATGAAGAAACCCGAGTGCTCTAAGAGATTTTCCCCTCTCGCTCGGAACCCAGTCGATTTTCATACAGAGCCTGATAATTAGCAGCCATGCATCATCTACTTTTTTCCCATATACCAGAGGACTCACTCAGTGTGTACTTGTGTGTATTTATAGACATGTGTATGTGTGTGTACGTGAAAGGTGTTTGTGTCTGTGCATATTTGTGTAATTGCTTGTTTGTACCCCCATCTTCAAAAACAACTCCGGAGCTGCTCCACAATCATGTTTAGGCTGCAGGTGATTCTGAAAGTAGCATTTCCCTAGAGAGGGCGTAAAACCTCCTGAGTCTAACTCCTCGGCTCTACAGCAAGAAGCTTACCATCACTCAAACACCTCACTGCAGGGGCCCGCACACAAATTACATTTTCGAGAAGAGCACCCTCCTTTGGTCCTGTGATATTTAAATGATCTATTTAAAACTTGTAATTAATCAGAAGATGTTTTGCAGACGTGAACTACCTGACCAAACTTTTTTAACCGTAATGAATTTTGCAGTAAATGTAGTAAAGGTCCACTGTGTGCGATTTAAGGGGCCGTAGAAGGATCTAATAGCAGAACTGGAATGTATATTAAGAATTATATTTTTATGTGTAAAAATCTAAACTGCTGTGTTTTCATTACATTAGAATGAGCTGTTTATAGCTACAGTGGGAGGAGGTCACTTTTCATGGAGTCAGCACCATGTTGCACCACCACGCTTCCACTGTAGACTTTCTCATCTTCTCCTTTGTATTTTATAGTGGTTGACATGCAGAATTAAGGCATATTAACATCTACTATGTTCAAGTACAAACCAGTCATATCACCTCAGGAATGTCTTACCATTTAGTTGGTTGCAATATGGTTATATGCCTCTCAATACCACACACTACACCTTTAAAACTGAAATGTTTGAGAGCTTTTTGGCACCTTTGGATAATAATTTCATATTTTCCTTTCAGCATATTGTAATTCAAGTGTTCCAAGTTTTCAGGCAGGAGGGGGTTAAATACATGATCGACTCTAATTACCGGTCACTGTGAAGATTTCCTCTACTGCTCTACTCTATGGCGCCATTTGGAAACTGACAAAAGTGACTTCACTTTCCACAACAACATGCAATGGAGTCAGGTCATTTATCTTTGTATTTAACCTTTTGATTTGGACCCAGAGGATAGAACTACAGTAGGAAGGTGTGCATTACTATTAATTCTGTTATTTACCCTAATTTCAGCTCCTGCAGCCATAATAATTATCCTTCAAATAACTTTAAATTGTTTTTTGCTTTTACTTAAATAAAAAAGTTGAAGTAGTACTTCTAACAGTTTATTTCTTACACACGTATCCATATCTACAATGTGTACCTTTGGCACCTCTGGGAGGAAGCCAGCGTAAGTTTTCCTGAATGTGGCCGACAGTGGAATATTAGCTAGCTGAGCTCAGCTCATCTCTCCTGAGAGCACAGCAGTGTCCTGATCTTCCTGACCTTGTCATTGCTGCAGGGTGCTCGGTCATTGCCACCTGCCATGGAACACAGTGCAGGTGTTTGTATGTGTATGTGTCCCAGTGCATGTCATACTTCCATGTGTGTGCATGCATGCATGCATAAGTATGCATATGAGTGTCTGGAAGGGCTTCAGTTCATGCTCAGTTGCGGTGGCGTGATATTGTGTGAGTTATTAGCCCTGCTGGAAATCTGCATCACCAGGAAGAGGGCGTGATAAGGTGTTTGAGACTCAGGAGGTGAAACGCCACACTAGCCATTACGGTGATTAGTACACACATTCATCTTTTACTAGCCTCATGATTCTCTCCCTCCTTCTTCACTCTCTCATATATATGAACACACACGGCATCTCCCTCAACCCCAGAACAATCACAGTAAGCACAAACAGTGTGGTGGACTTGCGCTTGCACACGCATGCATACACTATATTTCCTCTGACTCTCATTCCAAAAACAGGAGAAAGTGCCTGAGCTTGACAGCAAACAAAGCAACATGAAGAGATTCCTGGCAGGCTAAAGAGAGGGTAGTATCAAAGCTAAAGGAATGCACCACCAGCAGCCCATTTTTTTCTGAGTGAGAGAGATAGAGTGTGCGCAGTATAGCAGACCTGAGCTGCTGGTAATTAGAATGGGCTCTGAGGAGAGACAGGCAGTGGAATGAATGCAAATGAATTCACTGGCTCCGACACTGGGCTCCACAACCTCACTTTTCATATAGCATGCCTTACAGACATGAAGCAACTGGCACAAACAGAGCAGGGCTACACAGTAAACACTGAGTGACATGACTGTGGACACACACAACCAACATGTCCTCCACACATACAAACACATGAGTGTACGGGTGTGCAAATAAATTGTGAATCTGAAAGCTTGAAACAAATATGAACCCACAACATGTGAGAAAGCTCGTACATATACACGCACCCACACAGACTCTCACAAACATTATACTAATCCCTGCAAATGCCACAGTGTTGTTGGTGAAAAGAGAAAGGGGGTGAAAATGCTTGTTCCAAGCGAACATCCACAGCATGTCCCACAGCGGAATAAACAAACCCTTCTTAATTGGTGTCGATTTAGAATGGAGTGATGATTCATCATGCAGAACTCCCCAGTAGAGTATTGGAAACCCAATCATTTCTAATCCATATGACCTTGACAGAGGGCCAGAGTTAGACTCAAACTGTCCGACAGACAAAGTCAAGGCATTGTAACTGACTTTACAACTCGTTGGAAATGTAATCCACCAAAGTCAGATCACTTCACTGATTACTCCATCTCAGCCAGCGGCAAATCTTTATGAAGCACTCAATTCTCCACAGCAGTCATAAATCAGGGTACTATAAGCTTTCCGTCTCGGTGATGGCACACCAGAGACACTATTTCCATACTATGCCGCTCTAGTTAATAATTCCTATTCCCATTACATCTACCAGCGCTGCTCTTGACTTAAAGAAGTCCACTACTACTACCTCAGCTCACCTCCGCATCCCTGGTGGTTCGCCATTTGAAACTTTGATCAGTAACTCGGTGGCTCTTCTCAAGGAGAAGCAGGTCATCTCTGACGAGGTCTTGCTCTTTTCTACCTCGTGCTTTAAATGAGTCTAATTAACACATCTCCCCTTCTATCTTAACCAGGCTTCTGGGGCCAACTAATGTCTTATTATACAGTAGGTTATGCATGTAATGTCCCCATTGAGATTCTGGTATGGAAAACATTCATAGAGGCATATACAGTATATGTTCTGTGCACAAGAGGACCAGACTGCATGACTGTGGTAATACCAGAGTTGCAAAAAGGATGAGGGGCTGCTTAGTATTCTGACTGGCACATGTAATAGATGGTGGAGAGAGATAGTTACATAAAAAGCGTGCAAAAGAGAGAGGGAGTGAATAAGAGGAAAGAGATGTCTTCAGCACCACCTGCACACTCAACTGGCGGCCATCTTGCGGTCAATGAGGTGAGCGCAGCCGCCGCCCGAGGTCAGCATTAACACAGACCAATGACAAGTCGGCACTTGCCCTCTATTGCAACAACACCTTGCCGTTCCAGTCCACCAACCGCACCTATCACACCGATCACATCGTACACGCATACGCTTTTGCACGCCGTCTGTCCCTCGCTCTCACGCTCTTTAAAAAAAAATCACACATACACACACACACACACACACACACACACCAGGGGAGGCTTAACAAATGTGGGAACAGATGCCCCACATCAGACTGCAGTTGCCCTCTGCTCCCCGTGTGCCTCTAGAGAGACAGAAGAATACAGTTAACGAAGATAAGACAGCGCAGTCCTCTGCTGTCTCAACACTTGCCTTCGTCGAACACACACACACTTTTAAGTCGTTTGTTAATGTCCATATCAGTATAAAGCTGTAGAGATGCAATCAGATATATATGTGAGAGCTCACTGATACCAACTGACATGATTTCCCAGGCTGCCATCGCCATCTACTCACTTACTGGAGTCTTTGATTGAAGAGAAAAACAAGACATTTAGTGACCCTTTTGAACTCAGGCTACTAAGACGGAACCAATATTTTATTTTGCAACTGTGCCCAAGAGGACAGTCTTCATATGTTCTTGCCAAACCCATAAATTCCAAAAACGATATAGGGAAACTGTAATGATGCAACACTGCATTTCTAGGCTGATTAGATTAGCTGTGACCTACTGCTGATACCGGACAGCTGAGATTTATAGGAGGTGATATTTCCACTCAGTAGCTAAATAAAAAGGATCACATTTTTATCAATGTAAGTATGAAAAATATGATTCAATCAACTGACATTTTAGCCAGTTGTGATGATTAGCCACATTTAGCTGTGCTTTGGCACAGATATTTGGACAGATATTTTCTGAAACAAATCATTTCTCCTTCTGTCCACACAATGTGGGCGGGACTAGGGTGACACATCTCAAGGGATAAAACACATTTCCAGTCTGTCTTCTACTGCAGGTAGGTATGTACTGACATAAAAATAATAATAATAATAATAATTGAAGTATCCCATTATAAAGGCTTGGACCAAAAACACTAGAAGCCTATATAACTACCATTGTTGTTTCTGATTGAGCATTGTGAATTACAGAATTAGAGAATTGGATTTCCATTTTCACAAAAACTGAGGTTTTTAAAAATCTTAATTTCACTTCAGAGTATCTTTAAAATCTGTAAAATGCAAGGGTGAAATGAAAAATGTTCATTTTGCAAGAAATCTGCAATAGTGTTGACAGTGTTGGTTCAGAAAGAATGAGTCACATGGACTTTAGCAAGAGGTTTACTGTAGTAGCACTGTGTGTCAATATTTTAACTCATACAATTGGCACAAAACATCCATATTAGGTCATTAAAATTAAAATTACTTTTACTTCAGTTTAGGTCTAGATGTTTTGATACTGCATAGACTAAAGGAAATATATTACAGACATATAGTATATGAAATAATCATGGTACATGTACTTACAGTATATTCTATATAAGCTATACACTACATGCCATTTCATGAAACTTTCAGTTTAATAGATTTCACATCATTTGGTATATAAATGTAAATTCATGCAAAAAAGTCATGTGTTCGAATACTTAATACATTAAAAATTTAAATATGCACAAGTATTAGATATGTGCCAAGCTGATTAGCATGTTAGGTAGGCATGTACATAATTAGAAAGTATGAGAAATACAAGCACACAAACATATTCAGTATTATTAAAATGATTTTTCTTTCATTCTCTGGGCAATAATAACAAAACAACACAACAATAAAAAAAAAAAAAAAAAATACAATTACTTCCAAAAAGGACAGGGGAGGTACATGATAACAGTGTGAAGATCAGCTTTAGGATTCAGGATGATACTGGTGTGTGGTTGTCTAATGATGCAGCCATATCTCTACCTGTTGTGCTGGTTTTCAGATACGTCTTTGGTTAAACCCCATAGGTCTAACAAAGACATGCCCAGAATACAGACACACCACTGTAGTGCATTTCAACTGCAAGACAGCTTTGCGAGCATGTGCTTTGATACACAAAAGTCGGTGACATTTAGGGGAATACTATATATAGAGTGCAGTCTATTGAGGAACACAGGCTGGCCGTAGGGTCAGGCATAAGATCAGACTAGATAAACATCAGCAAGAAAAGCGAGAGGCATATACTGGCAAATAAACAAGAAGTGGCAGCTTATGAGGTGGATGTTTCTGGCCACAAATTAAGCAGCAGTTCTCGTCCTCTGGCCATTAGTAGATCAAACATGAATTCACTTAGCTATCCAGACATTCAGTACAGCAGACCAGGGACAGTGAGGCTGAGGATGTGGGGATAGATCAGTGCTGACCTGACTGATGTCAGTCTATCATTCCCCATAGTGTCTCAATTTGACATGGCCTGGACATCTCTCCAGTTCCCCAAATTACATGATTAAAGATCTTTCAGAGTATTAAAGTGAACCGTTGGGTTGACAGAAAGGCAGTGGCCCTCTGACCGCTGATCCTGTGACTACGGGCTCATTTTGAAATTACCTTGAGGCACCGTGACGTACACAAATACCTACCTCTGCAAACTTGTCAAGAATATGCAGACGTGTCACAATGGAGTATGCAAATGCAACATGAAACCTTGCATAGCAATCTCAAAATTAGGAGATAGGTCAATACACTATTACAGCAAGAGAGCTAAGTGTGCACTTAAACATAGCCAAGTAAAAGGATGTTTAGATAGCCATTAGCTGACAACACTTTATGAGTGTTCACAAGCCACTTAAAGGACATACTTTTCGACACTTATAGCTATTAGCAGCCATTAACATTTGGGTATAATCATGTGGAATGATGTGCAAGTGTGGCTCATCAGCGGCAACAGCAGTAACAGTGAGCGCAGAGAAAATGAAAATCCATCTCACAGATGACAGTTCTACAGCAGCAGAGCACACAACTTAATGCAGGTGTGTACTGTATGCTAAACACACTCATATGAATGTCCAACACATCACTGAACACACACTGTTTCTAGCACACACAGCTGTCAATAGCCTGAATGAAATTAGCTGCATAAATAATCTGAAAGCAGGACAAGACATAAAAGCCTGCACATATAGATCAGCCTGTGGTTTTATACCGAGCACCAACAACAGAGAAAATGTGACAATATGGTCTTTCACCTCACATATCTCTTTTTCTATCTACAATAGTGACTAAAAGGGCCAATAACCCCTGACACAGTAACGTAAAAAATGAGACAACAACCAGAAAAGACTATCAGTGACCCTTTCTAAAAGGGTCAGTTGCTTCAAGGCTATAAAATCTTAAAAAGCAAAAGATAATATTCTGTCTTAGCTATGACCGCAGAGACAGCGACGAATGGCGAGCGAGGGTGAGCTGAGACAGGACCCCAGCCTTAATGTAGTTTGTAATTGTAAGTGTTGGTCTTTAATAAAAGCCCAGAGTATTTGGTCAGGCTAATAGACTGGGCTCTCTAAATCCTGCCTGCCATGCATTATTCAACAGCCATTAGCTATCGCCTCATCGGGGAGGCTTTATGAGTCCCATCATCGGCTGGGACCCTGGCTCGGCACACTAGAGGTGTGTGGGGAAGGGGAGGGGAGGGGATTAGCTGGAGAGAGAAAGAGAGAAAAGGACGAGATGCAAAGGTGCGTGAGGCAAGAGGGAGGAGGTTAAAGAGGATTCAGAGGCAGAGAATCAAAGGAGAAGGCTGACGAAAGATGGGCGTGATGTGGCATAGGTGAAGGCCTGTGATATGGAAATGACTACAGGGAGATGAAGAAAGGAGTGGAGGAGAGCCAGAGGTCATATGGTAGACATATGAAAATGGGAAGAGGTTCTTGCAGGGAAATGAGAGGCAAAGTGACCAGTGCAAAGTGGCAGGAATGAAGTGAGACGTAGAGAAGCTGCAGCGGGAGAAGGTCTTAGGTCAGAGGGAGGCTGGAGAGAGCAACAGAGATTGAAAGGGAGATGCCAGGCTGGAGTGGCATTTTCTGTTAGCCAGGAACATAAATGTCAGACGCTTCCTCCTTCTCCCCTCTCAACCTTTTCTTCTTTCAGTTCCCTTCACCTCCCTCTCGTACTCCCCTTGCTCCTTCCACTCCACCTCCTGCCGCCCTTCTCAATCTGCCCATCTCTCTTTCTCTCTCTCTTTCTCTCTCTCGCCCCTCTCCATCTCCCCAGAGTAGTGCCAGTGGTAATTTGGCTTTCAGAGATGAGAGAAGGCCATGGAACACATGGAGATGCAGGCTACTCAGTTACCATGGTATCACTGGCCAACAGGAATGGCGCCAAGATCAGGATGCGTATGTGCGTGCATGGGTGTGCACGGGTGTGTGGGGAAGTGCATGCACTCTTGAGCGCATCTACACGTCTGGGTAATGGGTGTTTAGCAGGCCTGCCAGACTTGTCCCAGCCACTGCTCTCCCAGACTACCAGGTTCTCCTGACCCTCTGCGGCAGCCCAAGGACACACTCTTGTCTCTCTAATTAAAACACAACCCTGACACACACACACACACACACACACACCACCACCACTGCACTCTAACACAGCACACACACCCTGCAGGTCTGCGGCTTAAAATAACCTTAAAAGGAACAAGCAGCGCCATCATCCCCTGCACTCAACACCTCTTCAAAATCCACTCAGTGTTTTCTCACCAGGCTGCTCCTAGGCTGACTCTTCCTCAGTCTGCAAGAAGATTCACAACAAACAGCATCTTCATGTGTAGCACTCATTTATTAGATAAGTCATCAAAGGAGATGCATTTAT
Organism: Apogon hyalosoma; assembly: GCA_037367295.1. Lineage (NCBI taxonomy): Eukaryota > Metazoa > Chordata > Actinopteri > Kurtiformes > Apogonidae > Apogon > Apogon hyalosoma. The sequence goes on from JAPQRP010000002.1 coordinate 31,872,660, forward strand.
TTTTGTGTGGCCTTTGCGCAACAGTAGCATTGCCGCACCATGACTTGAAAATAATTGTCTGCAGAACTATTTGGAAAATATCTGAAAAAAACAAGGTTTCTGCAAACCTGTCAGTGTAGCTGTGGTGCAACAAACCAAGGCTATTATTTTCTTCAGAGTAGAGTAAGTGATAGGTTTGCTATACACAAAATTATTCTGTGAATGTAGAGGAGTCCTACCATTTCAGATTGTTTAAGGTGGTTAATACACTTCAGTCATCCTACAGAGTTGGGTGATCTTTTGTATTTGTTTTTTTAATAATAATAATCACATTTCATTCTTTATTCACAATTTGTGGTCTGTCTGTAGAGATGGACTAGAAGAAGAATGGGTTTGCACAATTCATTCATTCATTCATTCATTCATTCATTCATTCATTTTCAGAACCGACCAGGGCAAAGATCAATGTCACCAGTTCATAACAGGGCTGACATACAGACATAAAACAACCATTCACTCTTACATTCACAATTTATTCCTGACCAATTAACCTATTGCGGTGAAGTCAAAGATACCCCTGTTTCCAGTATTATGTTGGTATTAAAATCACCACCCATAACCAGGGTTAATGAACAAATTAATACATCTACACTGTTGCCCATGAACTTAAAATAAAATATTTTTTGACCTCTTCTCATGAAATGATTGTGGCAGTGGGATTTATTCTTGATAGATAAAGTGTACCTGGGTCTCAGTATGTAATCATTGCACCTTTTTAAAGTGATTACTGATGTATATGAGGAATAAAAAGAGGAAAGTGTCTGAAAAAAACAATTACCACTTTACGGGCAACCATGTATGTAAAAGAAGAATTTTACTACAATGTGACATCTGCAAGCACCAGTAGTTGAATGAGATTCTTCTCATTTTTGATGTCCAGACTTTATTTCATCAGCAGCAGGAGAATGTGAAACTCTTTTTAGTTTCACAAACTCCAGCAGGTTAAAATGGATTAGCTGAAGACTTCCAGAGCTGATTGTCTTTAACACAGACTTCAATACACTCAATACACTTCAAACAATAATGTCACAACCGATTATCCATAAAATATGACATTTAGAAGTAGTATTCCTCTGAAAAGTTGACCATATGCCAAATCAAAACCACATCACATCATACTCTGACAATGCTCCCAGTTTCTTGAGATTGTGTACGTTTTACAACGTATATGCACATCTCATCAAAGCAGAGCAAACTACTAGATATCTATACAAGTTGTTACTTTTACTCCTAAGATACTGCCACAAATCTCGGTACTTTAGTTTTAATCTATTTTTACAGAAATTTATCTTGCTTTTACTTCAGTTTTTATATTACTTTTCCCCTTCCCAACATCCATGACTGAACCATTCACCAACTTAAATGAATGGAACAATATCACATCGAAAAGATAATCAATAACTGTATCTATCAGTGTATATCATGAATGACAAATACAAGAAAAAACAAGACAAATGTGCATTTTATTAACATAGCATATAGTTCAGTTAGGTTTGCACAGAAAAACATCCTTCAAGTGCCCATATTTTTAGTATGTTTCAGAGGCTTTTTTTTTTTTTTGCTATTACTGCAAAATCAGTGCTTAAACTTTTACCAAATTTGTTGTTTTTTTTCACACTAGTATCTCTACATCTAGAGGAGTAAAGAATGCGTCCATTTTTACTGACTCTGCTGTGTGATAGTAGCATGCATAATGCAACATTAACATTATGCTGTTACAGTATAAGTTTATGGTTTATGTATATGTAGGCCTATATGTTTTCCATTTAACCCATAAAGGCCCAAACAGCCGCCGACGACCAAAACCAACTGCTGATGTAAAATGTTTAATACCTGTTGATCCACTAATTCTATCAATACATGTAAATAATTGGTGTAAAAAAAGTCTTTTCATGGTCATCACATATGACCCATTTGGATGTTCAGAGGCTCCGTAGTGAACGTGGAAACACCGTCATCTTCTACAACATTGATTCACCAGTAAAACCCATGGAGTTTGATCAATGAAAGTGGATGGAGACACTTATTTTTATGTTCAGTTAATGATGCATTTTGCTGAAAGTCACTTTTTCTTCAGTTTTCTCTGTTTTTGATATAATAACCATCAACTTTAATCTGAACTTTTATGAACACCTACATCAGGGGTGCCCAGTCCTGGTCCTCGAGGGCCCGTATCCTGCACGTTTTAGATGTTTCCCGCTTCCAGCACACCTGACGGTCGTTATCAAGCTTCTGCAGAGCTCAATGATGTGTTAGTCATTTAAATCAGGTGTGTTGGAAGAGGGATACACCTAAAACATGCAGGATACCAGCCCTTGAGGACCAGGATCGGTGACCCCTGATCTACATGATCGGTAAATTAAATATAGGAAAATACCTGATGTTCACTGAAATAACACAAAATACAGAGGATAATGACATAATAAATGAAAAGTTAAATATAGAGGAAAAAAATATTTTGGAACTGCCACAAAAGTAGCACTGGGTCTTCATGGATGAAGAAACAAAGATGACTAATTTCTGCTGATTGGTACACTGTTATGATTATGGCTTCAAGTGAGGAAATTTCTGTGGACGTCACATGTGACAAACCGTATTGAGACAGCCTCTTCACTTCATTTTCAACAGACAATTTAGCATGTTTACTTCCTCGTTAAGCGCATGAGAGACCCTGATGGAGAAATCCCAGGGAGGCGATGGCGTCCTGTCACTGCGGGTTACCATTGCAGCATGATTTAATGGAACTGTCTGTCAGAAGGCCGAACAACAGCCTGTCAACCAACGGGCAGAGGTAGCATCCACACATATACACAGTCAAAATTAAAAAAAAGAAAAACATAATAGAGATGGACTGTTGAAAATCTTCCTCCGTCTGGCTTTTGTCTCTCTTTCTCCACCAGTAAAAACACACATACACAAACCCAAATACACACACACACACACACACACACACACACACACACACACACACACACACACACACACACACACACACACCCACAC
>JAPQRP010000002.1:31880471-31890480 GCA_037367295.1 Apogon hyalosoma
GGTGGGTGGGTGGGTGTGTGTGTGTGTGTGTACTTCTTTGATTTTGTTTTTTTTTTTTTGACCCTTATGGTAAGGAACCAAATATGGTAACTTCATTAACCATGATTTTCTACATAACAATATACATTTTTGAAAAATTTCACAAAAGCAATAAAGTCTTGTTATGTCATTCAATAACACATGGCTGAAATTTGGAATTTCAGAGTATTTCTATGAGTGAACTATAAAGGGTTAAGGCAACACTTGTCCATATTCTTCTAAAGTATCTAGTCCCACGAGGAGACCGAACTAAGGTACAGCTGTACAAATGTGAAAAACATCTTCTGCCTCTTCTGTTTCTTTCACATATTGACTGTGAAAATGAATTTCCTCTCAGAGGTTAATAAAGTGTCTGTCCACGTAACTACAGAGCACGGTTTAGCAGCCTCTGTCAATAATATTCGTGTAGATGTGATGTGTTTTCAGAACGCACCTACTCCACCATGGTAGCTGGTCAATATCCCACAATGCACCTCTGACCTGTGGGCAACCCTGCCCCACTCTTCCTTTCAACTTCCAATGGACATTGATTTTCTTCCAGCTGCAGTCATATATTAATGTGGCAAAACGAGAACCTGCAGGGACATTCACATTAACCCATAAAGACCTACTTTTGTGGCAGTTCCCAAATTAATTTTTCTCTATATTTAACCTTTCTCAAGTGATAAGTCAACCTTTATTGTAATATTATTCTCTTTACTTTGAGTTTTTTTAGTGTAAATCAGGTATTTTCCAATATTTAATTCACTGATTGAGCAGATGTTCATAAAAGCTCACAGTAAATTCAAAGGTTATATCAGAACAGAGAAAAACTGAAGAAAAACAGACTTTTTCAATAAAAAAATTCATTAACTGAACATTAACCAAGTGTGTCCATCCACTGTCATTGATCCAACTCCATGGGTTTTACTGGTGAATCAATGTTGTAGAAGATGACAGTGTTTCCATGGTAACTACAGAGCCTCTGAACGTCCAAATGGGTCATATCTGACCATGAAAAGATGACAAACTGCATTTCACACCAATTATTTACATGTATTGATAGAATTAGTGGATCAACAGGTCTTAAACATTTTACATCAGTAGTTGGTTTTGGATCGCCAGTGGCTGTTTGGGTCTTTATGGATTAAAACCATAAAAGAAAATGTGGGAGAAAGTTTTGTCCTGCCACATACATCTAATCAACATCATCCGAAGGCAACCAAAGAACATTTTGTTACCCATGTAATTGTTCTCCTGATCTCAAAATGCAATGTGTAAGTGTGAAGAGTGTAACACTATGGATGTATGATATGTGAGGTGCTATTCTAGGGTGAAAAAGTGTGTGTATGTGCGTATAAGTGAGAGAAGGCAGTATCTAGGTCTGTGTGATGAATCTGTTTCTGTGGCAAGCAAGGTGCTGCGAGCAGCATGCCGTCTGTTAATTCACATTCGCCGCGGGTGGTTAGAGTCTGTGGCTGATCATACTGGGAGGTGTTGAGAAATGGGGATAGTGGAGAGAGAGTTTGACAAATGAACAAACGCTATGTGCAGGATGATGCCTAATGTCAACCTCTGGCAAAACAAAATGTAAGTGTAACTATAAATGCAACTCCCTGGCATGCACTTAACAATCAGCTTCTCTTGTGGTTGCACCCTGGTAAATAATTGCACTAAAGAAATGCTTTGAAATTGGAAAATGTACACTGCTGCTGCATGAGAAAAAAAGGGGGCTTTACAAAGGAAATATTTCAGCTCAGTGTGCTGGAGTGTAAAGCCACGCTGTGCTTGTATAAGTAAAATTAGCTGGAGCAGCAATCTCAGCTCGGGAGGTTTTGATCTCCAAGCCATCATGTCTTCATTAAAGTATTAACTGATTATTGCAACACCACCGACCAGCCATGTTTATTTCTGCAATGATTATAACCCATGTTACATCCGCGCAATCATAACCTTCATCAGTGATAAACCGTCCCACACATTGCCTCTCATGGCCGTGCAATGGTCATAAGTACATTAATCCATACATTTCCCTCTCTCTTGCCCTTTTAATTGGTAGTGACTGTGCATCACTCTGCATTCATTCCACTAATGTAGCGTACAGCTGTAGAGATACACTTCCAGTACATCTCTCGGCTCATCTGCCTGGCCGCCCCTTCCCCTCCCCTCCCTTTTTTGGTACTCCTCCCTGCCTGGGTTATCAGGGGAAATTCATTCAACTAAGACAAGATGTAAATAGCTCTTGTGTAAGTCCTGCCCACTCACCATTACACCACAGCAAAAGAAACTGCATTTCCCACAGCTCCGACGACACAAGGGATGACGTGAGTCCATACCGACGGGATTTATATTTAGTCCCTGCATTGTTCAGTTTATGTTGCACAGGTATAAATACCGCTCCAAAACTGGTTTACGATGTTTGCCTCCTCTCTGTTTCCTGTCTTGTAAAGTCAAAAGAAAAGATACTGCTACATCGCCTGCATCACATAAATCAGGCATGAAAGCATAATGGTGAGGATTTGACTGAGGGCAACCGGGGGCAAGGACAGACATATGAGATATTACTCTCATTCATTCTGCCTCCCTCTGTTTCCTCTGCTCCGTCTGTGTGCTGACCCATCTCTGGTGCTGACCCAAAAAGACTCCAAAGAAGAACCACATCCGCATACACCATTATCTCTCTCTCTCCCTCTCTTTCTCTCTCTCCCTCTCTTTCTGCAGCTCTGGCTCGGTTAGGGCTCGGCTCACGCTTCCCCGAGGTGATCATCTCTCAACACATCACACAGACTACTCTCATTTCTGCTCACTACCCAAATCGCACCAGAATCTTCCTCATTCGGTCAGAATTGCAATGATTCCACATATGCGAAACAAAACAAAACAACACCAGATTACTGCACCTTGAATGCATCTCAAGTCCAATCAGGGACAGTGGTGTGCATTACAGATTACTTGTTACTGTTATTTAAAAGTAATTCCTTACCTTACAATATTACTGTCTCAGAATTGTAATGTGTTACATGCTTCCTGTATTACTTTTGCGTCACATACAGACTTTTGTCATAAATGCTTTGTGTGCAGTAGAATTTCCCCCCCGCCACTGTAGTCTCCCCTCGGGAGAGTGTCCATGCCCCCTGGTTGAGAACCACTGCAGTAACAGATTACTTTTTGCTGCAACACAGTAGTGTAAGGCATTACTAATCAATTTTCAGTAATATTTTACTTGGTACATGTTCAATAGTGCCCCCTCTCAAGTCAAATAATCATCCAATGTTTGAATCCCAGCAGGAACGCTTGCATTTTTTCAACATTTTACAGGGGGCGCAGCGCCGAGGTAGATAAATTCGCAGTCGATAAAGAATTCTAACTGGTCGTAGAAATGTTAGCTTACCATGCCACTGCTGATCACAGGGATCATGCTAACTAGCTTCTGTAAAGCAGGGTTAGGGTTAGTAATGAGCATACATCCATGTGTTTAATGGACTGTCTTCTGCCGTCTTCACCCATTGGCTGAAATCCAAGAGAAAATAGATGCATTTTTTACTCCCTAAGGTCTCATGGTCTTGCAGTTTTTGTTTTTTTTTGTTTTTTTTCTTCATTTGAGCAATTAAATTATGGGTGAAAAGTGTGTTGTAATGCAAGTGCTATTGAACATGTACCAAGTAAAATATTACTGAAAATTGATTAGTAATGCCTTACACTACTGCATAACAGCAAAAAGTAATCTGTTACTGCAGTGGTTCTCAACCAGGGGGCATAGACACTCTCCTGGGGGACGTGAGCATGGGGGGGTCCTACTCCACACGTACCATTTATGACAAGAGTCTGTATGTAACTCAAAAGTAGGAATTACTTTTAAATAACAGTAACAAGTAATCTGTCATGGATTACAGTTTGGAAGTAACTTGCACAACACTGTCCCTGAACTGACTTGAGATGCATTCAAGGTGCAGTAATGTGGTGTTGTTGTTGCTGAATGGCATCATTGTGCATGTTTACACGTTAGCGACTACTGTTGTACATCACAACATTCTAAATCACTCAGCACATACTGCAGATAATCAATGATAAGGTGAGGGGAGCTCACTTTCACTTTCTCACAGCTTTATCTACAAAGCTATATAACCCACCACATACAGGTCTGTCGCATTACTTGTAGAAGTACGCATTTTTTGGGGCATTGGGTGGTGGTGGGGGGGGGGGGTGCCAGTAGGACAGTTGAACAAAAAAGGCAGATTTTACAAGTTTCAACTACAGGAAATAGCGTTTTGAGTGAGCCCACTCATTCATACAACACCCTACACCCAATCTAACACCTTGTCTTGTCATTTACTTTTGAATGTGAATATACTTTCCTGCCTTGTGATTGCTTACAATTGTTCATTTGCAATGCTACTTATAGTTATTATGTTTCATGTTGATTCAATATGCTTTATTTTTACAGAACAAAAGCTTAAATTTAAAGGTGTACCTGCATGTGTTCTCTAAATCTTGCTCTCTCTAGGTGTAGCGTGTATATTATTGGCTGTAGTTTGTGGTGAATATTATCCACCTTGGCCAGACTCACTGCACCGGCTGGTGTTGATCTGAATCAGCTTGTACACACACATTGTAAAAAACATCTGTTTGGAACAAAAACACTCGCACAAGCAGGCAGGGATACAAAGACCACACTCGCAAAGAACCACACGGACACACTCGTGTGGTGTGCTCATCCGTACACTTGTACATGCCTACCCCACCCACTACACATGCACACACGTAAACACTATCTGGAATGGCACTGAGCATCTGTTTGGACAGCTCTAGCACGTTCAGTGTTTTTTTTTTTTTTTTGTGAAACACTGGCAAGAGTGCTGCATTGGCCATGAGAAGCTTTTCTACTGCAGCAGGGTGACCGGGTGAGCGAACAGCCGTCCAATTGTCTGCCTGTCTCATACACACATCTCTAAACGCAGACACCGCAATGCAAATTCACCCACTAACCCACCCCCACCAACATCACCACTCTCTTTTCCCAAGTCACCCATAAAATACATGTGCTTTTAGCTACAATCTGAATCATTTTAAGGAGCTATTTATTTAACAGCATCATTATCTATCTGGTGTTAGGGTGATCTATCTAGCAAAGTGATTGGGCGCACTATTAACTCTCCTCTGGCATAGGTAGCAGCTGTTTAAAGCACAGTGAAAAAAGCAAAAACTACCTGATGTATATGCAGTATTTTCCATATGTACACAATGTAACTCATGCATAGTATGACATTGTAAATGAGTCTTTAGGGCAAGGAGAAAGTAGTCAATCAAATATGTTATGACGAGCACCACTGGGCACACACATATCAACAAAAGCTCCAAAGCTTCAAAAATAAAATGCTAAAAATAAATCTACCCTGCTGGATCATCAGGGCCTAGGGATAATCCTGTGTATTGAAGGTGATGTCTTATGCCAATCTGTCATGTCTCATCTTAACAAATGTATCTCTTCAGGGAGCGCCAGTTTTTAGCATTTTAGCATGTACATACATCACGTCAATGTCACTTGATAAAAGCAGCCCATTTGTATTTATGACAGCTTTAGCTGAGGCCAAGGTGTTTGAGTCAGTGCGTCTATGTATGTTTGCATGCATGGATGTGTGCAGGAAGAGAGAGGCAGGGAGAAAGAGCGTGTCAAAACACAGAGACAGAGGAAATAAACCAAAACAGCGCTAGAGAGAGAGAGAGAGAGAGAGAGAGAGCGGGAAAGAGAAAGAGAGATACAGGACTCTATTGCAAAGAGCTAAGCTGAAGCCTGGAGGAGTTTTCAGTTATTTACATATGCAGATTCTGGTCACCCTAGATCCCTACCCTCATCAACAGAAACCAATTAAAACTCTCTTCATTTAATGTTTACCTTAATTAACTGTAACAATTAATGGCTTTCCAAAGTCCTATTGTGGCTTTTTCAATTACAAGCTGTCTGTGACAAAGGTTGCAATCCAGTCCTATAAATCATACAGACAATTCCCCACTGAGTATAGGAAGTCCATCCTAATGTAAGTGAATGACAAAACAGGCTTATGTATCTTTTTTTTTTTTCTTTAACCTTTTAACATCCTCTGTTTTCACGGAACCCAACCTCTGAGCTAAAGCTAATTTTTAAAGCTAAAACATTTGTCCAACACCCATGTATTAGACTTTATTTGAAAGTGTTTAAAATGTGGCTGAATATCCTCTTCAACATGATGCAATTTGGCTGTTGCCATGTTGGCTTTCTGGATCAGGAGGTGACCATATTTGGACAAAAGAGGCAGAGCTGTGGGAGTACGAGTAGTCATGGGTGATTCAGTGCTAAATACAAAGTTCATCAAGCACTGGGTAACAAAGCCATTTAACAGTCTTGGTACTGTAAAATAACTAGCAAAAACTAGTTGCTCATTATTTTTTTCTTTAACCTTTTAACATCCTCTGTTTTCATTAAAGCCAACCTCTAAGCTTTAGTTGAGTTTTAAAGCTAATAAATGTGAGGCTAACACACATGTAATAGACTTCATTTGAAAGTGTTTGAAACGTGGCTGATTCCCTTTTCCAACATGGCTCAAATCGAACCCTTACTGTGACGCTAAAATGTGTCACCTGTGATCGGGTTGATGCTGGTCTAAAACAGGAATAAACACGCATTCTTTCAAAATTCTGACAATATAGGCTGTGGACCATGTTCACTGAAAAAACAGGGAGCCAGGCCTAATTGTACCAAAAGGTGCAGCCTCTCTTATAAAGTCTATTCAGAAATTGTGAATGGAGAAACCATGACCTGACTTTGGATTCTGGATCAGGGGTTTGCGATTTGGCCATCGCCATGCTGAAGTGACCATATTTGGACAAAAGGGGCAGAGCTGTGGGAGTATGTGTACTCATGGGTGATTTAATGCTTAATACAAATTTCATCAAGCACTGGGTAACAAAGCCATTTAACAGTCTTGGTACTGTAACACATTAAGAGCTGTCTGTCAGGAAAACATGCATTATATTAAATAAAGCAAAACTCTGAAAGTCTGATCGACAGGCGAGCAAGCTGTCATACATTACTTTCATTCAACATGGCAAATGTCAAAGCATTCTATGTTTGCCCTGAGATCTTATTAATGGAGCAATACATCAAAGCTGGACCAGATCAGAGATTCAAAACTGCAAAAACAACAAATGAGACTAGAATAAATTCTGGAAAAAAATGAAAACCTTTTGATTTAGTATCTGTAGAAAGAAGTTCGGTGTAAGTGCATTGGAACCAGGGCTGTTCTGAGCCTGCCCTAGTGGTATTACAGTGGTATGACAACTTTACTTTTGCAATGGAATACCATAACAACATGACAAAGGCAGGCTCTAAGATGAAGAAACTGACTGAGTGTCTACATAGCATTAGACTATACAAAAATAAACAAAATGATCAAAAACAGACAGTAATAGCAAACAGTATAAGACACCAATACACCAATGTATCATCTAATCTGCAAACTCAAGAAAGAAAATGGCTGGTCCGTCTAACAGCTTTACTGGAGTTTCACACTACCGGACCTCAAGATCTCCACATTTGGTTTGAGTGTTGTGCCAGAGTTGGAGAAAGGTCTGGCAAAACACTTTCTAGAATATGGTGGGAAAAAAAAAAAAAAAAAAGACTCCTTGGCTCCCTGTCATGGGGGGGGGCTTGTTTTGGTGGAACATTTGCACATGGGGAGGTGAGCCCTGGTGTTAAAAAGGCTGAATCCCTGCAAAAAAAAAAAAAAAAAAAAACACCAACCAAAAGAACCCGAAGAGAAAGGAACCTTTACTTGTTGCACAATCCAAATCTTCACAAAAACCTGCCATTTTCAGTGTGTAGTTGCTGGCTTTGAATTCACTGTTGTGAGCAGGAATTGTTGTAAGAGGGAGAAGAAAATGCTAACCTAAATATTTAGCTAATGGCAGGTTTAGTACAAGTACTGTGATTACACCTGAGATTAATGGACGTGTACAGCCATGTCAGAGTCACTTGAAGAAACCCGTGGCCTTCCATTTAAGCAAGCTGTGAAGAACCAGCGTTGACGGAAAACACTTTAACAGTATTACATAGGATATAGTTCATAGGTGTGACTGAAGTTAGGGATAGGTGATACATTGAAAAACCAATTATTAAAAGACAGAATTTCATATTAAATAAAACAAACAAACAAAAGAACTACCACAATAAATGTGAAATAATTTATTCCTTCTATAATTTAAAGGGTGATTTTTGGTCCTAGGGAAAAACAAGACCATTGTTTGTGGTTGGACATCACTAATAAAAGACAACAATGGCATTCAAGACACAATAAGTAGAAAATAACATGAAAAGAACAACCACATGAATGACAAAAACAATGAAACAAAAAAAAAAAAAGAAAAAAGATGAAAACAATAAAACAAAAACAGCTTTTTAAAAGACAGAACAAGACATATCAAGACAAAACCACAACTGTAGTTTCTGATTGTGTGGTTTAGTATTTATTTTTGTTGTATTTATATTCAATTAAATCTTCTTTTTTAATTCAATTATTTTTCTTGTATTCATACCAAGAAAATGAAGGGAATCTGAGTTTTTATTCGACAACACAAAAACAACTCAAAACACTGTTATTTGTGGTCTTAAACTTATCTGAAGTTCTAAACATTTAGCGTTGTAGCCAAGAATGCTGAAAAATATAATCATAATAATCGCCATAATAAAAAAATATAAGAAAATGGTGATAATTACAGTTTTGTCACTCAGATCTACTACAAAGGTTTTATTGTCTCTCTAAGACATGTCACGAGTGCTTGTGTGTCTTTGTCCTTTGTGTGTTCACGTATGTGCGAATATGGACATGTGTGTGCGTAGGTGTGGACCGGCAGCGCTCACACTGGTCAGCAGATTGTTGGGCGAGACCCAGCGGACCATTAGTTGTCCGAAGCTGCCAGGGCTGAGAGCTGATAATGACAGGTGGTGCACACACCCTGGAGGTCTGACAGGCTCAGGGCACGGTGCCATGAAAGAACAGCCTTTACTACTGGCACCGCGGCACCGATGGCAGCCTTTAACAATGGCACTGATGCAGTTATGGCAGAAGTATCCCTGGCAGTATCACTATGGCATTGATGGAGGAGACGCCGCTAGAGCAGCCATTACTACAAGCAGTTAAAGTAAAATGGCAGTGATTGTTAATGGCAGGGAAACCACTATGCTGTCATTACTATCACTGGCATCCTCTTGGCAGATGTATTCAAATCCCTCTGCAGGCTCAGATGACAATTATGATTATCAGAATAACAATGAACCTGTAGGTGAGCTTTTTTCACAGCAGAAGCTTGCTCAGCGACAGGCCCCATTCATCCGCACACAGGGTGTTATTGTGTGCCACATAATGTAAAGGTCCCAACTTGCTTACTTGTCTTTTTCCTTACTCCAACATTGTTCAATTAAGCTTTCAAGCTGCTAGAAGCTACTGTCTCTTCTTGAGGCCTGATTCAATTCAAGTGCACGGAAAAAAACAAAAAAAAACAAAACAAAAAAAACAAGTGAAACGCTGTCAAAATGAATGATGAATTTTAAAGTTCACTGTTCACAGTAAGGTTTGGGAAATTTGGGGAAAACTAAACGCAGAGAGAATACAGTGTTAGTATGTTTTCATGAGTGTATGTTTACCAGAAAGTAAGAATCATCATGTTTTCATTATCTTAGAATGGGTTACTTACACATGATGGAGCAGGTCCACTGTGTTCTGCTGACAGGTTCCATCTACTTTTTTTCTTTTTTTTTTTTTTTGTTTTTATTCCCGTTTATTATGTTTTCATCGGGGTTTGTTTATTCGTCTGTCTGTCTGTTAGCAAGATAACTCAAAAAGTTATGGAAGGATTTTGATGAAATTTTCAGAAAATGTTGATACTGGCACAAGGAACAAATTATTTAATTTTAGTGGTGATCTGGGGGGGATGATCTGCCTTGGTGGAGGTCTGCGCT
>JAPQRP010000002.1:31896966-31907814 GCA_037367295.1 Apogon hyalosoma
GTGTGTGTGTGTGTGTGTGTGTGTGTGTGTGCGTGTGTGTGTGGGTGTGCGTGTGTGTGTGTGTGTGCGCACGCACACGTATGTGGATGTATTGGCACATCTGCAGATGTCTCTATATATGAGGGTTTTGTTGTTTCCTGAATCCACTGAGGTTATCATGACTGCAGAGCTGCCAAAAGCAGATTTGTGTTTTCCAACATCAGAAGGAGGAAAAAACACATAAAACCCATTTCATTCATTCACTCGCTTAAATGTTCTTATCTGATACTTTTGAATAAGAGAGCTTATATGAAACATTTGTAATTCCCTTAGTATCTAATTAAAGTCCAAATTGCTTAATAACAGTCAGAATTGCATCATAAAAATGAGAAGTCCTGAAGATCTGATTCCCATCTGAAATCTACTTCTGTGCAGCACCTGTTGCATGATGTTCCATCACTTCATTACCTATTCCAGCTGTAACTTGTATCAGGGGACTGCTTGCTAAATTAAAAGTGGTACAAAAGGTAAATCTGGCCAGGATTGTCTGATGATGGCTCTTTAATATCCTGTGCAATGTCTTCACTTGCCAGCGAACCTGTTCCATCTCCCTATCTCCTCTTTGCCCTGGCTTTGTCTTCCTCAGTGTCATATTCTTGCTCATTAAACCATAAGGTCATTTTTGTCTCCACGCCCTTACTAACCCTCCACAGGACTTTCTTGAACACGGCTTGGTCAAAATCCACTGGAAACTTTAACAGATCATTAAAAAAAATAATGGGCCATGTTTATAAAGGATATGAAGGCCCTCTATGACATTGCGCAGTCCCTCGGGCCCTCAAACAACCTAGTTTATATCAGGCATGTAACATTCATGTTTAAGGTAACATTCATGCTTGTCTTATTTCAAGGCAAGGACAAGAGCTACATTGTAAAAAAAACAAAAAAAACACATATTTTAGATGACTTTATTTGAAGGTCTAATGGATGCAGTCTATTTTAGAGCAACATGCCTCATTTAGTGCAAGTAAAGTCCTTGCATTTCCTGTGTTTCAGATTAAGAGCAATTACAGTACATTTTAAACACGCAGGAAGTGTACGAAGCAGCGTTTTACAGACATTAAAAGAAACCCACTGCTAGCAATTACACAAAGTGTAATGAACGTGGCTTTGTGTTTGTGTTTTCTTCAGATACGTAGTTCTGATTTGTTCGGGCTGGGTAAGTGTCTGTGTATAAGAAAAAACAAAAAAAGAAGAAGAATTAATACTTGCACTACATAAAAATTTGTTTGAGAAATGGCTGTGCTCAAATTGAATTCAAGAGGCACAAGCTGTCAAGTGTAAATAAATTCATGCCCAATGAAAATTAACAGAGAAGGGCCTTGCATTTCCGTTGTAATTAATTTGTCTTCAGTCAGTGTTAGATGACATGATTTGAGTTTTAACATTCATTTAGTTCATCCTGCTTATTTACATACTGTCTTCCTACTAAACAGGAAATGAGTAGTGTGCATGCTAATGACACTTTCATACAGTTTAGGTTTTTGTTCTTCCCTGCGTTGTCTTTGTGTGTATCTATTATTAAGGCCGTGTCGCTTGCCGGTCATATCACATCAGGACACAGGGGGATTACAACCGAATGTCCCATGTTTTTCAATGCTCGTGCTTTCATAAGGCGTGATTGCTAACTCAGGGACACTAACTGTTCGAGGCAATTTGAAAACCCATTTTCTTCAAACCATTATCTGCAGTGTACGGTCGGAAATGGAACGCTCGGACCTTTCTGGGGTATTAATTTAGCACTGTGATCAGACACTTACAAGGGAGATGTCAAGTTTTTAAAAAAATAATGGACGTCCCGCGGCCAATCAGAATCGTGTGCTTACTCAGGCCATGGTAATTACACAGATATTTGCATTTTAGCACAGAAAGTTATCTACCATAATGAGTGATAGAGCCTTTCATTGGACTTGTGTTTGCGGCAGCCTTGGAACCTTTCTGCTTGAAGGATGATGTATTAAAAGTGCAGCGATGTAAAACCAGGAGGCTGGCTGCGATGTGCCAATCCCGAAAGTGGAAGCAAAAAGATAAGCCAAAAAGATAGACACCAGGCTAGGAGTAAATCTGCAACTGATTAAACTAATGAAAAAGTGGCCAATTAATTAGCATCTCATTATAGGACAGCGTTGTAACCCAGATAATACAGCTAATGTCATTCTTTTAATATTCCACACAGCAGTAACTCGGAAGACTGACACCAACAAATCTGCGAGCTCTCGCTATCTCATCAGCCCCCCTCGTCTCTTTTTCTCAACAAGTCTATCTTAGCCTTCCCACCTACGTGAACATTAAAGTCATTGATAATGAAGCCTTCTCGTATTGATTACATTTTCAGATCTGCAGAAAAGATGCATGTTTTCCTTGATTTCAATTAACTTGAGAAACTCAGCAACAAATGATCCTAACTTCACATAAAGCTTGAAACAGGCATAAGCAGCAAGTACGGTACCTTACAAAGCTCAGGAAACAGCTATTGATGCTTTTTAAAGGACACTAATAGAGGCAGATCAATTCATTTGGGCATTTATTGGTATCATTAGGATGTTCTGCAAAGTATTAGACTTGCAGAACTTGGTTGTGATAGTGTCCGATGGCTAATACCAGACTTTTCAGCTCGAATTACTGACTCAGAGGGAAAGCAAAGGCTCCAGAAATGGAAAAATCACTGACAGTAAGTGTATTTTATTCTACGCGTATATACACTGTTGCCCATAAATTTGGAAATTTGACACATTTTTTTTTTGCTTTGCGCCCTATGGATCTTCTTTTTTTTTTTTTTTTTTTTTTTGCATCTACAGTTGTGGAAAAAAAATACTATCCCACCCTTGTTTTCTTCAATTTCTTGTTCATTTTAACACCTGGTACCACTAAAGGTACATTTGTTTGGACAAATATAATGATAACAACAAAAATAGCTCACAGTAGTATAATTTCAGAGCTGATATCTATCCATTTTCCATGTTTTCTTGCTAATAACCAAAATCACTTCAGTTTTTACGTCAGTATCTATGTCATTGTACTGACAAAAACAGTGCTTTTATTCATTCCATGTTTTCTTTTCTGTCTGTTTTAGTCACATGACACATACAGGAGTTCATACTGGATTGGATAACCATTATTTTTGATGACTTTTGATGGTCTAATATTTTTTCCGTGACTGTAATTGTGTGTGCAATAAGGGAAAACACCAATGTGCAATAACCATAATCAACAATGTGGAATAATACAAATCTAAAATATGCAAAAATTACTGTATTTACCTCTCACTGTCCTCTGCACTTTAACTAGGTATGAATGTGTGAATGTGTGAGTTGATAGAATGGGAGAGGGGCGGAGTGTGTGTCTTTTACTATTTAAATTCTTTTGCATTGTATATTTCCTTTTTTTTTCTACTCAAGAAGTATTGTTTTTCGCAAGTGCATCAGAATGTCATTGTGTGTTCTCTGTGTATACAATGACAATAATGGGAATTTCCAATGATTACATACTGAGTCCCAGTTACATTTTATCTATCAAGAATAAATCACATTGTCACAATCCTGATGAAACAGGTAGAAATATTTTATCCTAACTTTAAGTGTAATAATATATTTATGTATTATTTTATGTATTAGTCAAAGATTGTTCATTCCTTTTTAATATCAGCCCCATTAAGCAGCTCTTCATTGTTTTGGTTTTTTTTTTTGGTTTTTTTGCTCCCAGTTATTGTTATTATTTTGACATTTGAAAATGCACTGTCTTCACTAATTCACACCACAGATTTAACAGATTTAGACTCTGGGATACTTGGATATTCAACATCACAGTCCTACTACAAAGAATTAGCGGATGTACAGATATACTAACAAATGCATAAAACAATCGAAACATCAAACATGGAAGATGTGTAACAGTGTTATGTATTTAGAACACAAACATAAGTAGCAGTATTTAATTGCAGTTATAAATTATATAATCTGCCTTATTTACTCTGAAATTAAAAACACATCATGAATTTTCCATGACTGCCTGATCTAAAAAAAAAAAAAAACAAAAAAACTGCAAAAACATATCTGGACTGTACATTCAGGGTAGTCTACCAGTTCACACATGACACAGGAGATAAGGTAAAGTGGGTAAAGGACTAGATATTCAGACTTTTTCACACATTTTACCTACTTCCTGTTGTGAGAAAAAAAAAACAAATAAGGCAAAAACTGCCTTCACATCTACATTTTTTATTTATTTATTTGTGTGTTTATTTAAGAGGGTTAGTTTCAAGGCTGTGAAATGCACTTAAAAAAATAAGTGAGAGCAAACTGTTCTACTACGGCCCTTTAAATTCACATATTTTTATTTTCATCTTTGTTTACTGGTTTTCTAACTTGACACTTTGGAAAATTAAATGTCAGGGAAAAAAATTGGGTTTTCAGACAAAATAACAGAGTGCGTTTGTTTTTCCATATGTTAACAGTTATAACAGTTTTCATATATTGTACTTTAGATGGCATTCATAAACACGGTTACCTTTGATATTACAGTAATGCAATGTGTTTATTCATTTTGAAAAAAATTGATCAGAGTTATGAATTTCATTTAAGGGGCATATACTCTGTAATAAAATGCAGCTTAAAAGAAACCCACCCAGCACTGACTACAAGTACATTACTATGATTTACCGCGTCTATTTTCATAACAGCCACCGATGAAAATGTTTAAATAAACATATGTCAATACCTTACTAACAGACACAGAAACTTCTCCAGATATTATGAACACTAGCACTTGAACATTACATGCAACAGTGGTATATTTGTGTCCACGTACTTGCCGGTGCATGTATGTGTCAGTGTTAAACTCTATCTGAACTGCACTTCGTCTTTCTACTGCCAGTCTCTTCTGTTCTACCGTTGTACCGTCGTCAGTTCAGGGTGTTGATGTTTTCCTAAATTTGTCAGCAGGTCTGACTGGTGATCGAGACCGCCTGTGGCCTCCCTGAAGGGAGGTGTCACAGTTGGACACGAATACCCCTCCCATCTCCACCCCAGGATACAGACGCACGTATACACACATGAAAGCCAGCGCAGACAGATTTCTGTACGAACGTGGCTTCACACACAAGCTGAACGTCAATCTCCTTTACTCTTTCCTAATCTGTCTCTCCCTCTCCCGATGTTTCTCACAACTCAAACCGCACATACATATAAACACATACACACACAAACACACACACTGACTAAATTGACTTGTCAACTTCAATCAGACCAGGAACAAAAGGATTCCTGCCAGTTTGAAGCTGACATCATTAATGGGTTTGGGAGGGGGGCGAGCTCTGAAGACAAAGGGAGTGCAAGGTCGGGCCGACTTAAAATGCACTTTCATTTTGGCAGGGACGCCAGCTTTTTGATTTCAGCCCCTTTACGCCAACATCTTTTTGTGAGTGCCTCTAACTTTCATTATCGCCAGGAACAGAGGTGTGTGTAAGACTTTGTTGTGCTGATGGAGAGAAATGTGACATCCATAATGCATTTCCTATTAGAGGATGCCACGCATGGACACACCTGGCCACGTGTTAGAGAGAGAGATGGACAGGAAGAGGATGAAAATAAATGGGGTGTTGGTTGTGGAAAAAGAAAAAAAGAACGGGTGCCAAGTGAGGGATCACAATTCAGGAGAAAATGCAGAGGAAAAGGGGTAAAGTGAGGGAAAGAGGAGCTTATTCTGGAGGTGAAAAAAAGAAGAGAGAGATGGTTCAACGTTTGGAGTGGCGTGGGACATGCAGCTCCTCATGTGACATACAGTATGAAATCCACACATAAACCAGCTTTCCTGGTGCATTGTAGCAGTAAAGCCAAATGCTTTGAACATTTAAATCCTCTCCTCTCACTTGTGTGACTTCATCCATCCTCATTTGCTTCTGTTTCCTCTGCTGCAAGCCCATCTGCCTCCCCCCTTTTTTGCAGCTTTTCATTCTGACCCTGGATAAAGATGGAGTCCCTCATCTCAAATGGTAATAACTTTGGTCCATATGCACACAGCCATCACAAATTGATTACTGTGTAATGCTGCAAGCACTCCCAATCTCTCTCACTCTGTCTCTCTCTTTCTCACTCTGCCTCTTCCATCCTGCGATTCTGTGCAAGGCTGACTCCATGTCCAATCCAGCTGTCATTAAACAGCACCCCTGGGTGCATCCTAAACATAAAAAAAAACACATCTTCCTCTTCTCCTCCCATGCTTTCTCCATCTCCCACCAACACCAAACCTCCTTCTCCTTCACCTATTTTACCCTCAACTACTCATTCCCTTTTATTCTCATTCTAATTATACCATTACATTACCATTTCTATTCTCTAATTAGCATTTTTTTCCTCTCTCTGTCTTGTATTTTTCCCTTCTGTAATTCTCTTTTTCCCTCTACTACCTTTCCTTTTTTCTCTGCCACTGAATACGTTCCACCTTTTCCACCACATAAACAGACAGTGCCCTTGGGGATGGGTTGGAGAGCTCTGTCTTTGTTTGTGTGCACCTCTAACTAACTCTCCATCTGCAGGGAGCCCAGCCAAGCCCAGCGGTGCAAGACAGATAGCTGGCACCATCCCAGACTCTTTTCTAGTTGGCCCCATATCTTCACCCTCGCCTCTCAACTTCTCCTTCCAGGCTATAGTCTTCCCCACAGAGCCGGTTGTCAGCGGGCCCCAGGCAGCCAGTCAGGTACTGTACACGTCCGACCCCTTGCAATTCCATTTCCTCCGGGACTTAAACCAAAATCTGTCCCCAGTCTCCAATGGATATTCAATCCCTTCCAAGCCTCACACACCATGGATAGTCTGTGCCGGACTTACCTAAGGCTCCATCCCCAGTCAACCCCAGGTTCACCTCTAGTACAAGCTTACCTCAGAGACTAAATAACCAATAGAGCACTTTCTGTATTTAGTCACATCAAAGAGCCTTCAAAGAGAGAGGAACTTCAGCATTAGCATTAGTTCAAAAACTGAGTTTCAATCACATAATTGCCTTGGGCTGTAACTTAAACCTTGAAAGGACTTATAATGTTATATGTTGTTTTTCCTAGTTGGAAATATCCTCCTCTTCCTTATAATATAATACGGTTGGAGAATGCATTAAAATACAGCCAGTAACAAAAAGTACAGAAATATCACGACTTCAGCATATAGTGCATGCAACTTAACACAAAAAAGCATCAACCATCAAAGCTCTGGATCTACTGAACTAAATTTGTCTCCACCTTTTTGTTCACAGAGTGATGGACACATCCTTCGCAGAGTAAGAAGAGGGAGTTTTGACTCACCATTGTCAGGCTCAGACTTTCTGTCATGCTCGGTGTCTGTAAGAGACAGAGCGGAGTTGGCTCGGCTCGTGAGGCAGGAGCTCTGCTCAGACTTGAGGCCGCGCATCCACATGTGCTGCAGGCCGTGGGCGGGGGACGGGTCCACCTCCGGCTCCGTGTCCACATCCGAACCCACACCCAGGGAGTAGCCGCGGCCATGGACGTGAGCGGCGGGTCCAGAGCACAGCGCCTCCTCCTCTTCTTCCTGGTGCTGCTGCTGCTGCTGTGGGTGGATGTGGTAGTCTGGGCTCCTCATCTGCCCGGTTTTACAGAAGTCTAAATCTACAGGAGCGGGAGAGAAAGAGAGAGACACTGAGACATGCAAACTGAGCTCATGTAGATATAAAAACCGAAAAGCCTCTAATACTGGCATGTGTTTTTATTTGCTTTAGCACCTAAGCTGACCAGGTGTTTGTTAGAGCCAGGCATTTACAAGCCAAACACTGAACAACTCCCAAATTATGTCAAGAGAGAGGCTGTTATTTGAGCAAGCATTTATTAAAAGTTTTGCAGCAGAAGTCCAAATCAAAATGCCACCCTCGATTTTTCTTAACCATTTGCAGTGAAGCTATATCCTGTTCAGACTGCCTGATGTGTGTTATTGAGCTCGAGATGTATTGAACTGCTGCTCAAACAGAGCACTGATCTCATCTATATTCTCCTTGGTGGGGTGAAGAGATCAGATAAAGATCAAACCTTATTAATATTGACTCAGACTGAGGGAAAAATTGAGCCTCATATGCTTTCAGGTATTAGAACGCCCTCCAATCCCAAGCATCAACCTGTTATCTGAGAACATCAGATATACTGTGTTAGTCCTCTGGTTACACTTCAATTCAATTCAATTCAATTGAGCACTCCTTTTTTTCCTGTAGAGACAGTTGAGTAAATTTTCTTCCACCATCCGAGTTCAGAATGTATAAGCAGAAGTGATAGAAGTGATGTAATTTGGAAAAAAAAAACTAAGACATAAATTGAAATCTATACAGATAACACTGCAAGCGGGTACTATATGGACTTGAGCACAAAGAAAAGGAAGACTTCCTCTCCTGCTCACTTAGTGCAGTTAATATGTGTGTTGGGTCAGGTCCTCCGAACATGAACCACAGCATTTCAATAAAAACCGCAGTCCTGTTGACCACTCCATTGACCAGTGATGTGTCCTGCTGTGCCAGTTTGATGGGGTCAAGACCAGCTGTGGCTCACATACTGTTCTGCTGGAATTAAAGTGGAGCAAGATTGGTCACCACCACCTACTACTGTTTAGCTCAAATTGGCTGCAAGAGAGCAATT
Organism: Apogon hyalosoma; assembly: GCA_037367295.1. NCBI lineage: Eukaryota > Metazoa > Chordata > Actinopteri > Kurtiformes > Apogonidae > Apogon > Apogon hyalosoma. Next base: position 31,905,629 of record JAPQRP010000002.1, read on the forward strand.
CGAGAGCAAATAGGCTATTTTCCCACCGTTACAGACTTGGGTTGACAAAACAGAAAATATAAAGCACCGTTTTGTTTTGAAACAAATGAGCAGGTGATTAGAGGGGAAATACATTTTTTACACTTTCCATTTCCTGCCAATATGTTTTGTCACCATCTGCACATTTGAGCAACACAAAGAACAGCAGGGTTTTGTTTTTACGCTACCTTGAACCAACATTGAAAGTATTTATCATAAGGAAAAATAGGTCTGGTTCACAGTGGTGGCCTGGATGTAATAAGATAAGAAGTTAACCGTAATTCTACCAATTGTGGTAAAGGAAGAGGCCAGAGTTTTTTTTTTTTTTCATATGTCACAGGGGCTTCGTAATAGCAGTACAATTTTTTCAGGATTTGGTCAATTTTGCTTTTGATTTGCACTTTTTTTATTCCTTAACATTCACCCAATCACTAATGTAAGGTTAGGGTTACAACTGAGCAACATGAAATTGATGCTTACCACAGAAGATGTTCTCTTTCCAATGAAGTGTAGTGCATGAATTCTGGCTTTACATTTCTTCTCTTACAAGCCTCAAGGTTTTGGAACTCCATGGTGTATTCATGTTACTCCTCCTGTCATATCCCAGATTCCTCTAAGCATAGCATGGGCCAAATCCTGCATGTGCTATTATTTTACATTGTGCAGAAACTGAAAAATCTCACTTTAATTTATATGTATTCTATGACTTGATTTAACAGACCAAGGTCTCAGAGGTCAAGGTCTCAAGACATATTTAAAAAAAATATATATTGTGGTTTGACTGAATGTGAGTTTATTTTTGTTTGTTTTTTTGTTTTTTTTTTCAGTATCAAAATGTCACTGGTTGGTTTCAATATACACCTGATCAAAATTTTAAGACCAGTTGAAAAATTGCATGAATTTACATTTTGTACTGTTGGATCTTAAGAAGGTTCTAAGAAGAGTTTTAAAATGCAAAAAGAAGAAATGGGAGTGAGACAAATGTATTTTTTTTTATTATTATTTTTTTTTTGAGTAAGCAGTTCATTGAAAACAACAATTAAACTGAAATAGGCTGTTCACTATCCGATCAAAAGACCACAGCATTTAAAAGTCAAAATCAGTGCAAAAATGTGGATTCAATGTCATTTTCTGTCAGGTATTCACACTGTCAAGACCTCCTGATGGTAAAGGCAAAAAAGCTTTCTCTCTTTGAACATGGTCAGATTGCTGAGCTGCATAAGCAAGGCCTCTCGTAACGCACCATTGCTGCTGAGGTTGGACACAGTAAGAGAGTAATTTTGAATATATTAAAAGATCCTGAGGGTTATGGAACAAAAAAGCCAAGTGGTAGACCCAAAAAAATGTCACCAGTGCTGAGCCGGAGGATCCGATTGGCTGTCAGTCAAGACATGGGACAATCCTTGACCTAAATTAAGGCCGTTATCGGTGCTGACTGCAGCCCAATAACCATCAGACGGCATCTGCCAGAGAAGGGCTTTAAGAACAAAAAACGTCTTCAAAGGCCTCGTCTCCTTCAACACCACAAAATTGCCCGTTTGGACTTTGCAAGAGAGCACCAAACATGGGACACTGAAAGGTGGAAGAAAGTTTTATTCCCTGATGAGAAAAACTGTAACCTTGACAGTCCGGATGGCTTCCAACGTCACTGGCATGACAAGGAGATCCACTGGAGATGTTTTCTAGGCAGCACAGTAGAGGGGCTGTGGCCATCATGATCTGAGGTGCTTTTTCCTTCAGTGGAACAGTGGAGCTTCAGGTTGTGCAGGGGCGTCAAACAGCAGCTGGCTATGTGCAGATGTTGCAAGGGGCATCCCTCATGACTGAAGGCCCCGGTCTGTGTGGTAATAACTGGGTTTAAAAACAGGACAACGCTGCAGTTCACAATACCCGCCTGAAAAAGGACTGAGAATAGAGGAAAAACACCACTCCTGCATGTTCCCCTGATCTAAATCCAACTGAGAACATTTGGGGATGAATGGCAAGGGAAGTGAACAAAAATGGACATCAGTTCCAGACAGTGGAGGCCATCTGTGAAGCCATCTGCACCGCTGGGATCAACATCCCCACTAACCTCCTGGAAACACTCCCATAATAATAATAATAATAATAATAATAATAATAATAATAATAATAATGATAATAATAATAATAATAATAATAATAAT
>JAPQRP010000002.1:31933839-31945041 GCA_037367295.1 Apogon hyalosoma
CCTTTCCTTTTTGTCTATATATACATATATATAGGCATGATATGGCATAAAACTCGTGGTCGTGTTTGAAATGTGAAATCCCTAAATAAGTGGTGCTCAGTTTGTTGACTGTCAGGAATGCCAATGAGCTGCATGTGCACAGCATATATACTGTAATTGGTGAGCTGACATTTTAATTCAAAGCCCTGTCCTCTAATTGTGAAGGTACTGCCATAATGGGTGTGCCATTTAAAAGAAGCACTTAATCACTGCTCATCACCGGCACCAGTGCGGCAGCCCCTGAAGGGCCCCAAAAAAACAACCCCATATGGGCACAGAGCTTACTAACTAACACACCTCACTAGACAACACTAGGAGCGGCCCTGGGCTATGACACACTGCCCATCACCACTCCAGTACAGAGGGAGATGAATGCAGCCTCTCCGGGTCCCATACATCCACATCATGTGCTCCTTCAGCGCACATGAGTCTGAACATTTGTGAGAAGACAGAGGGAGAGGAGAGGAGTGTGTGTATTATCTGAGCTCCATGCACAGATGCTCCCTATTAATCACAAAGAGCAAAGACAGACTGCCTCATTTTTATCATCACTATCACTAACGTGCAAGCTGAGGAAAGGATCAAGCACAGTGCTCGGCATCACTCTGAGCAGTAGCAGGTAGGGCAGTAACTCACACTCACACACACACACACACACACACCTATACATACATACAGAACACACTGCGTTCAAGTTCACACCACTATATAGGCACTGCTGAACTTTGTAACTGAAGCTGTTTTTTGTTTTTAGAGCCCAAAATAATGGAACGTATGCCTGATAGGTGAAACAATCCAAACATCAATACAGTTCTCTGAAGGATGTGTGCAGAGTATGGCTGTTGGAAATGCTTGGCTGGAAGCAGAGAGGACAGGACTATAGTGCATTAGTTCCATGTATTAGACATATTGACAAATTGTAGTTTCTGATTACAATGCATTTGCATTTCCAAATGAAAGGTATAGCTGCTTCAGCTCTCCATTCCCACAGACATGAGGAGGAGGGCTCACATGAACAGGATGAAAAGGGGGGATGCATTTAAAAGTTACTTGTTTAATGGAAGAAATATTTTAGATTTATTTGCTGATTTGTTTATTTATTGGAAATATGCCTTCGGTGATTTACTCTCAACAATTATTTATAATCTTGTGTGAAGGAGAGGAGTCAGGAGGGTTAATTTAAATCTATTGGAGCATATCCATCCTGGTGCAATTTACACTGCCTTCACAATAATTATGATTTATCAAAATGCATTTTGCTGCTGTTAATTATTTACCCTCACTCATTTTAAATGCAATCAATGTAAAATATAATTTTCCTGCAGTTCAAGAATTTATTTTAGGAACTGGCTCCAGCAGTTGCACCACCATATCAAGTTGTTTTTGTTTTTTTTTTGTTTTTTTCTTATGGTTAAAAAACAAAAACAGACATTAAAAAAAAGTATTTATCAGCAAAACATAGTGTTGAAATGTGTCCTGGCGTGCCTGTTGGACCTGTAGGGATGGCAGCGTCTTGCCAGGGCCCAGTAGGCTGCGTGGTTGTTGGAAGACAGAAGGCACGCGTCAGAGAGATCTATACCCCCTGGATCTCCGGTGGCCCTGTTGGCATCATTAGGCTACCTTAGTGCTGATGGAGATGGAGTGGACGAGCCAGAATTGGAGCAAAAACAACTCAAGGCTGCAAGCGTTGCTGAACCAAAACGAATTCGACACTCGCACCCATGAAGCAGTCTGCCCTACTGTACCTGCGCTGTCATTATTTAGAGCGGGTGCCAAACAGCCTGGATGGTGTGCACTAAAGTCTGCATCCATGCACTTCAAAGCAGGCGCACTGATTTTCATAAAACCGCACCATGCGCACACGCACGCACGCACGCACGCATACACACGCACACTGTGGCTTTATGTCTGCTTCGTTTTCTCTTACACACACACACACACACACACACACACATACACACACACACACACACATACACGTTGGCCATAGCTCCGCACCGCACATCTTGAACAGCTGATAATAACCATTTCCTGTGAACTCACGTTGTTCCTTTGCCCGAGCCTCGTTTAGCCAAGCATCATTCTAAAGCGATCTTTCCCCACAGAGCCTGGAAAGGCCAGAACTGAAGGTACCGCTTACCTTTCCGACGTAGAGCCATGTCTTAAGTCCAATTCCACGCTATAAGAACCCTGCAAATGCTGAAGACTGCAATTCCTCCGGTTAGAAATGTGAGTCGTAACGCGGTGCTCCTGTAAATGTGGATGAGACACCTCTGCTGGTCTGGGCTAAGCGGCGGCGGTGCTGATGCTGATGTGGATGCTCGCTACAAAAATGCCGATAGAGGACGACGAAATGATGTCTGCCGGAGAGGGGAGAGGAGAGGAGAGGAGGAGGCTCTCCTTGCAGGGGCTGTACGCACGCCAGCTCCGCTGTGCTGTGACAGGAAGCCCGGCGCGGTGCGTTTAGCCGCAGTTGAACCCGAGGAGGCTGTGACGGGGTGATGCTGTTGCTGTTGCTGGTGAGGCTCGGTTGCCGCTATAACAGCATCCCCTGGATCATACCACCGCACCGAGGAGAAGGGGGTGTGGCACGCAGTCAGACCGGCCACAGACACAAACACGCACCAGTTCTCCCTCGTCAGGAGGTCGTCTGGATCAGTAGTTAGACTCATTCAGGTGATGCCATATGCCGTTGTCCTGTGCCGGAATGCTGACTCACTAAAACAGCCAAGTCATCAAAGTTAGGTCTTTTCTACCCCCAAAAAAAATCAGAAAAAAAAAACAAAAACATATAGACAAATAGGCCTGGGAGCTGCTGAAGTGCAGAGAAAAGGTATAAATTAGCAGGAATGGCAGGCCGCTGATGATGGAGAGTAAACACATGGAAGCTCAAATGATGAAAAGCAGAGTAAAAATGCACTTAACTTCACAATTCATACAAACAGAATATAGAATCCGACAGTAATTTGTCGCTCCACTGGGCCATGGTTATAAAAACACCTGCAGATCATCCTATAAGATGTGTTTTCTTTGCTAAATTAGTTGCCTAATTATTCTGACCTGTGCTCTATGTGTGATGCTTCGGTGTGGGTATTTACAGCCCGTCGGTAGCTGCTACAAACAACCTGTGAATGACAGGGGTTCTAATGATGCAGTTTATTATTTCCCCAAAGCACAGTACGCGTGGGGCTACAAACAACCGTTTTGACAGCCGCTTCAGTCTATCTGCCTTTCAGCCTGTCTCGCTATATCCCCCAACACAACACAGCAGTATACATCTTTTATCAACAATAGGTTTTGGCACTTTCCATCAGTTTCATCACTGGGTATTCTCTAAATGGAGGCTCCAGTCCAGCAGTTTTTGGGGCAGAGGATGAAACGATCCAAGGGAGCGCTTTGGAAAGGAAAAGGTCTTTAAGGTCCAAGGCTGTTTGATAAAGTTGAGCTTTTCTGACGTGGAGAAGATTACCACTGTGTGTGCCATCATCAGGATGGGGGTTTGTCAATATGTGGCTACCAGGCTGCAGCACGAGACTGCTCCGTGGAACGATGACTGCAGGAGATGGTAATGGATTTTGATCAGGAGTGCATGGAGTTTCACACTGGAGAACTCTGCAGGGTTTTCTGAGCGTCTACTGTACGTTTGCCTGCAGAGTCCTAATGGCAGGCACATTACACCTCCAGCGGCTGGGTAAACGCTCCCTTTTAAAAGAGCAGTTCTTCTTCAGGCCCGACACATCTCACTGAAACATCTCCTTGACAACCGGCTCAATGTAGAAATGTCACAGTGTTTTACTGTGATTCCTTTTTATCATTACATTCTATAGAGGAGAGATAATAGATGTGGAGGGGAGGAGAGGATTTGGCCTTGCTATAAAAGAGGTATAGCCATAACTTATTATTGTGGAAAACATGGTAAATTGAATGGAAAGTTGGCTTAGGAAGGACCAGTACACAGCAGTAATAGCTGGTTTAATCATCTCACATGGAGCGCTCATTGTAAAAAGAGCATGAGCACTATAGAAGGCCCTATAGTAGAACCTGTCAATGTTACATAGGATAATAAGCCTCATTAGAGCTGCAGTTGCATGCTCTAGAGTGCTGGTTAGAGGCAGGAATTCAACCACATAACATTTGACGTCATCAGCTACTGGAGTGTAAATTTCATTGAAATCATATCAACTAAAAAGAATAGCATCCAATTTGATAGGAGAACCCCATCTCCATACAACCATGTTTGCTGATCCAATTATTCCTGCCCTATTTGGACAACATGGAAGCACAGCTGAGCACAGGGAGAGCTGGGGAGCACAGAGGTGGATTTAGAGCTGGTACTCCATAAAAGCGATGTGAGAGTGCAGAGAGAGGAAAGCTACTGTTGCTGTTGTGAATGTTAAGATGGAGTCTGGTGAGAATAACTTTGATGGGAAGCTGTCCATGGTCCTGATTCTGCTTCTCCCCCCCTTTCCCTCTATTTCCTTTCTCCCTGATAACCGGCAGCTCACACTTATGTGTACCGTGTGACACATCTGTCGAAACCCCACACACCTGCGATATATTACACTTTACGCGGTGTCATGAGACAAGAGATAGATCCATGATGCATCCTGCACCTTAACGCTCCTCCAAGCCTTAGCTGTAATATTGGATTTTAAGCATTCTGCACTACTTCACTTCACAGCTGGAGGCACTTTTCATGAGCATTATTTAGTCTCTTACATGCAAGCTGCAAAGCCAACACACTTTTTCGTACTCAGAACTTAGTGTTTCTAGTAGGCTGTGATCGATTGGCCAGTGATCAATCGTTCCACTAAAGAACACAAGGTGGTTGTTGCATGCTGTAAGTAGAAACAAACAATTATCTTCCAAACACTTTGCACCAGAGCTCTCTGCTGTTTTCCAAGTTTTTCTTCTCTTTCTTTCTGTCTTTTGTCACTGTATCTCTTCCTTTAGCTTCCCGTTTCTCACCTCATTCCCTATTTTCTACCTTATCTATTAATTCATGTTCCTGCCTCCTTTTTCCTCTGAGTCCCTCCATCCTTCTCCAGGGTGGCGTTGCTGAAGGGGTTTCTCTTATACTCTAATGAGGGATCTTGGATCAATGCTGTCAACAACGCTCACCAGCTGCACCAAAGATACAGCATTATTCTACCCTGGTGGTGTATTCCCGATCTCCAGGGGCGTTAGGAGTTAACTAGGGTATTCTTTCACCGGAAGGGTGTTAGGGATGTGCTCCATCACTCTCTCTCAGCACTCCGGCTCCACCCAGTCAGCCATACAGCTGAGTATCTCACAGGAGACAGAGCAAGCCATTTATTGAAATCTTTTTTTAAATGACAGAGGTATGACCTTTCCAATCCAGGCGCTCCACAGTCATAAATTCTCACGGATTTCATTTTACATTTCCTCCAAGCATTCACAACCAAATTACACCTCTGCAGCCTTCAACCTACAGGCAAGAATCTAGTATTTTCATCTTCAATTATTACTTTTTACCTCTGCGATGGTGTTTTAGCACTTTTGGAAGCAGGTAAGTGTTTTGGAAGTTCTGAAAAGGGTTGGGTATAATCTGTCCTGAAAACACACATATGCGTTTTGACAGCGGTTTCAAAGGCTGTCCTTTCTAAGCCTGTCATCAATTTCCCATCTGAAAAAGGAAAGGAAAGAAAAGTCGCAAGCATGGAGAGGTATCTATTGATTAATCACCAGCAGTAAGAGCCCTAATGTGTGCACGATATGAACCAGTTTCAAAGTGTTGACAGATGAAACAGCCATATAACCCCACCTCCGTGACATACTCTCCTTCAAACCTTTCTCTTATAATTAGTCATACCCCCAAAAGGGCATGACATTAATAAATTCTACATTAAATCTACATGTATAAACTGACTGGATTTGAAAGAAAGCAATATTTTTAACCAGCAGTGCTGTGACATTCAATAGGTGGTGAAGAGTAGAGTAGAGATTGCACTACAGAGGACACAGGATGATACGAGGGAGGACATCACTGCACCAAAGACAAGCTCCAGCACGTGATACAGGAATTATTGATTTATAAGGCATATCTTTATCCTTACAGTATGCATGAAAAAGAGGAGAACATCAAGAGCATCTCTCAATCACCTTCAGAACTGGAATCAAGTCTTTGTTCTGGGCTTAAACAAAGCAGCGACACATGTACACATGTACACTCTTTGGTCCCAAAACCAAGGCTAAAAAAAATGCTTTTTACTTTGGACCCCTAAAATCTGAGGACTATCCCCGTAAGGATCAAAGTGTATGTGTATGTTTCAGGAGCTTTTGTATTTAAGTGTGTGCAGTGCTGAGTGCTTTCCTCAGCCTGTGCAAAAAGCCCTCAGATACCGAATGCCACCCTAAAGCATGGGCACTTCTCTTCTTCTCCTTTTATCACCGTACACTTCTTGCTCCCGCTGCCGTGCTTACCTGTGACAGGAGCGCCTTTCAAACGCACCTCATTGCATTTCAAACGCCAGTGACTCCCACTCCCATTTCCAAGACTCCCACACAGACGTACACGCACACAGCTGTCAGCTGCCCAAATACTGTATATCCCCTGGCCTTCTCTCCCACCCCTTCCTGAACTAACTCCTCCACAACCTCGAGTTGTTGAGAAAATAATATTTTATGCATGCCACAGCAGCCCACACACAGATACAGCTTATAAAAGACATATCGAACCTACTTTCCTGCCAACATTCACGCGTGCGTTATGCATGTCCCGATCCGTGCACGTGTTCACTTTTATACGTGCGTGGCTCATTCATATATGCTAAATTAAGACATGCTTAAATAATACTGTTGAATTTTGATGCAAGCACACGCAGTGCATAAGTTGTTTTGCAGTGTCTTTGGGATCAATATACATTATGTAAATAGTCTCTCTATAAAACTTAGAGGTACAAAAGGCCACAGGAGTCTTGTTTTGGCATAGGCATCCCGTTCTCAAGAGAATTAATCACAGAAACAGAATCGGATAGAGTCTGCCTACATACCTAAGCATTTGTCAGAGCAGGAGAGGACACAGTACAATGAATTTGCATCTGTTTGAAGTGGTATTATTAATTCATGCCAATGAGACTTTGCATAAGAGAGACTGGGTAAAAAATTTGAAAGGGGAAAAAGTCCCAGTAAGCACAGGGACTGTTTGATCTTGTTTTGTCTTCACTGTCTTGTTCTGCTTGAGGAAACTACATTGTTGTCCAAGTATCTTTATGCCTAGGTGCTCCGTATTGACTAAGCCCCAGGGAACAACAGGCTGCTATAAGCGTGGGCCTATCTTATTTAATCAGCATGTGTTGAGCTAAATGATGACTTATTATCGCCGGCCACCCATCGACTGCTGTTCAGCTTCACAAACAGCCAAAGCAAAAGGTCAAACACTGATAATGAGTAGACAGAAAGAGCTATTCCTAATTAGACATGAATGTAAAATTTGAATGGGAAATTAGGCCGGTATGCAAGAGAAAGATATACAGAACTTCCATCTGGTAATTTATTCCAGCTGTACTTAATATCTGACACTGCTGTCTGCTTTTTGTTTCTCAACAGGTGCCCATGAGTGCATGTCTGAGCAAGAGAGAGATTATCTGCATTCATATTTAAGCACAGACAAGCTGTACTTGATAGTGTAATGTACCTGCTTATGTACTGTTTCGCTAACGTGTGTAATATCACACACGTGTGGCACCAGTGCCCATGGGTAGTCTTCATATATGCTGGCACAGCTATTTCCCTTCAGAGCAGGGGAGCGGGTGTTGGTGGGGGTGACAAATGTACTGGGTGCACATTATCAGCAGCAACACAAACACAGGCTGGCAGTGTCCCAGCTGTTAAAAGGGGTCTTTATTTGTTTATGTGTGTTACTCTGTGCCTGAATCAAGGGAGGGGAAGCTCAGAGGGGTTCTGCCAAGTAGTGAGGTTCACCTCAGGGAGAGGGGTAATTACATGAGACCACACAGAAGATAAAAAATATTAATGGTATTACTGGTCAGCAGGGTTCCGTCCTTGGGGCGTCCTGGAGACACTTATCAAACATGCACTGATTTAGTCTATATCGCAACAAATACAGTTAATTCCACACCTCATTTTCTTGCCCTTTCTCTGTGCTGTACATGATTTAATAAAGCTGTCATCTCCTACTAAGTAAAGTAACCATTTTTCAATTAGAAGTCTCAAAAATCAAGCCTCAGTGATGGCATGTATTTACCCTGCTTAAGTGTCCTTGAGCATTTCACGTAATTCCTACACGCTCTAGGGGCACTGTTGTGTGGGTAACACTTGTGCTTAAAGCACATGAAGGTGAATGGCACAGGAATTTAGCTTTGAGGAAAACGACTTCATCAGGACATGCAACACCCCACCCCCACCCCAACGCCGACAGTTTCCCAGCTTGTGATGCTGAAATGGAAAAGATCAAATCCACAGGCATATGCTGCATCTCCCAGTTTTATGCTACACACAGATTGGAGGCAGGTTTAAGTATGCAGAGTGCTCACACTGCTAAAGTGCCAAAATTAAGTATACTCAAAGATACCGGTTTGCATACTAAACTCACTTGAATTTTGAGTGTGCTGTTGATGGACACTATTATCCAACAATGCTCTGTGCAAATGATATGGAGGGGCTGCTTACAGCTGGGTGAAATTAAACTGACTGAAGATAGTGATGATGCTGATGCTGGAAAATGGAAACAAACAAGGAACAATAATATAGAACAGTTTATATTGTCAGTGTTATTTAGTGAAGGTTCAAGTTTGAAGCATGCCATGCATTTACTAAGCCCTCATTTCCTGTTTCTCTGATGTCCATGTTAATTATGTGTGCATGGAATATGTATGTATGGATATATGCAAATGTTATGTTTACATGTGCATATTTTTGTACATATTAGTTTTATGATGCTTTTTCCAAGTAAATCATACATTGCAGTTCTCATTAAAAATGAAATACTGTGCTTGACCTTGGAGTTTTACAATAAACAAAAGTCTTTTGATACCACATCATTTTACAGGAAAAAAGTATTTTCTCCACATGGAATCTTTGACAATCAATTCAACAGTAAATAATACAGATTAAAATAGAGGGGAAAATGGGGGAAAAAGAAAGAAAATGTCATTATTTCAACACAGAACAAGTGCTGTTATCGGGTACTTCATCACTTATGAAGCTGAAAATCCAACTGTTTTCTGACCTCATACTAAAAAGTACTAAACTAAACTAAAAAAAAAAACAAAAAAAAAACAGTGGGTGGAGGAGAGAAAACTGAGGCATAACATGCTGAAAAGAACTAAACTAAACTAAACCGTGATGATGATGATTCCAATAGGGTGATTCTTTAATTCTCCAAAGAGGCTCCACATGCACAGTCATTTTATCAGCTTCCTGAGACCAGGACCTGAACAGATTCACACAGAAATGTACTAAATACCATTAAAAATAAACAAATGTTGACATGAAGTACAGGACACAGGATGAGCATTACATCATAATTTAACCCATAAAGACCCAGTGCTACTTTTGTGGCAGTTCCTAAATACATTTTTTTCTCTGTATTGAACCTTTTTTCAATTATTTATCAGAATTTATTATAACGTTACCCTCTGTATTTTGTGTTTTTCAGTGAAAATCGGGTATTTTCCAAAATGTCATTTACTAATCATGTAGATGTTCATAAAATCTCAGATTAAAGTTGATGGTTGTTATATCAAGAACACAGAAAACTGAAGAAATAGAGACTTTTCTCAGCAAAATACATCATTAACTGAACATAAACCAAGCGTCTCCGTCCACTGTCATTGATCCAACTCCGTGGGTTTTACTGGTAAATCAATGTTGTAGAAGATGACGGTGTTTCCACGGTAACTACAGAGCCTCTGAACGTCTAAATGGGTCATACCTGATGACCATGAAAAGATGACAAACTGTATTTTACACAAATTATTTACATGTATTGATAGGATTAGAGGATCAACAGGTATTAAACAGTTTAGATCAGTGAATGAATATAGTTTCCAGTGGCTGTTTGGGTCTTTATGGGTTAACATATGTATCTTCACTTCTTTTGATCCTTTCTGAGATTCTTTCTGGCTCAAAGTGAGGGTTGAAGAGTGGGAATGTATATTTTTTCTACATTTTCTATTGATTGTGAAGGCAAACTGGTTGACTTGATGTTTATTTTTTGTGTATTTTCACATTAAATTTGTACTATTTGGGATAATTTACCACAACTCCCTGTATAAGTCAGATTGTAGTGAAAGGAAATTGAATATAAGTGTAACAGTTTGATTTTAGGCTAAACAACTAACCTCTAGATATCACCTTAGCCTTAGCGACATAGCTGATATTCACTATCTTTTTCTTTCTGTTATCCAAGCACAACCTTGCTTTTGCTGTTTTTATTTCCTTGTATGTCTGTTATTTAAATATATTAGACTCATGTGTGAACAGTCTACAGACCCACAAGCACTGAAGAAGACAGCACACTGCACGTTTGCCTGTGGACATAAATGTGGATTTTGCCAGGGAGTTGCATTGCAAAACATCAGATATGATTTAGAACTACATATGAAAGCAGCCTAGGTCTGATGAAAACATTGGATTTGGCTCATATGTGTGCAAAAAAGTCAGATTCGGGCCGCTTTTGACTGCAGTGTGAATGTAGAAATAGTTGTAGTCCAGATTAGCGTTTAGCAAATCTGTGTTAAATTATCAAAATATCGCATCTGCTTGAATCTGATAAAAAAAGACAAACCACTGGAAAGCAATTTACAATAAGCCTTATATGTAATGACATACGTTAAATCATATCTTAATTTTTTTTTTTTTTTTTTTTGCTGAAAGTCTATTTATAGGTATTTATGCAGAAACGGTACAAGCTAAATGTAGTGCAGACATGAGTCAGTACAAACAAGAACAATCCCCACTCCCCACCCATGCTCCAAAAGAGCCCCACCCCTATAAAAAATATCACTGTACCATTTAGCAGATTGGCTTTGATTCTACATACAACCACATATATTGTATACATTTACGCGCTTTGAGTATGTGTTGATAGAAAAGTGCTATATAAATCAAATCCATTATTATACTGTAATAATAATAATAATAATAATAATAATAATAATAATAATAATAATGATAATA
>JAPQRP010000002.1:31950767-31964920 GCA_037367295.1 Apogon hyalosoma
TAATAATAATAATAATAATAATTATTATTATTATTATTATTATTATTATTATTATTATTATTATTATTATTATTATTGTTTGCCTGTTGAAATTATATACAAAACACACATAAAAACAAAGCAGATAAATTAAAGTAGTGGTGTATGGTGGATTTGGAAAAAAAGAAAGAAGAATTTTTTTTATTTAAAAAGGGGAAGACATTTTTAAATTATAAATGCAAATAAGGCAAAAGAAATCCCATCTTCATTTTATGTTTGTATTATTAAAATCATATAAATGAAACCACATAAATGTATTTAGGTGGAGTTTACGGGTTCTGATTTTCTCCTTTCATCAGTGAAAGAAACAGAAAGTATGCCGCAGATACTACATTCATTATTCAGAACAATATCAACATCTAAAACACGCTTCTGGTTGAAAGTTTTCTGAAATGCAATTTATTTGGCAGCCACAGTAAAATCTCCATCTGCAGTAACTGAAATAATCTCATTAAGGAATAAAAGGCCCAGTATCTGAAGCTGTGCAGATATATTTGCTATCTGAGACTCAGAAGCTAATTGACAAAAACGGGCTCCTTTGAGATGTTAGAATTAAAAGAAAAAAGGTAAGTCAAGGGTAAAGTAATTCCAGCCCATTTCCTCTTTCCATAAGTATATGTTCAAAGTTTAGGATCTGCAGTTTTACAGCCAGACAGATTTTCAGCGATATGAGATGAATCACTGAGCCTTGGGCGGTGAATCCAGCTGACATTTGCCCAAAGACCTTCCCTCCGAGGGATCAAAATTATTTAAGCAGATTAATATTACATTGACCAAAACGTCACAGTTGATGTAGTTAAGAAATTCAGGCCGTGCTTTGGCCTGAAACCCATAAATATCACCAAGTTCTTTTTTGTAGCCATTTTGTATTTCAGCATATCACTATGAGAATTCAGCTGTGACTGCCCTTGGCACTAAATTACTCCGCTGGCTGTCTGCAGTACGTGGATGGGTTAGAGAACAACAATTGTGTGACTTATCAACCTAACTTTGAATGAGTGACTTCCTACAATGGCTTAAGTCTGCAAAATGTTTTATCGTCTCTCTCTCCTCAAACATTTCCATCTGTTAACTTAAATAGGCGTCTATTCAAAGCTGGTTAATTGTTCTGGCTATGTAAAGGTTCAGTGTGTAACATTTAAGAGATTTTATTTGTGTAAAATCACCTGAAAATAAGTGTAGTTGAACTTCCATTACTATACAATGAGCTGTGATCAACTGTTACATCGCATACAGAAAAGATTAGCTTCCAAATGCTTGCTCTGAAAAGTGTTTTTACTTTTCTATCTTTCTCTGGGGGTCATTTTCAAGGTTCTCTGCTTAGGATTCACACATGTTCTCTCACATGGTGTACTTGTATGTGCTGGAGAGTCTTTTGCAGTGGGAGTCAGACATCTATTGACATTAGTTTCAGTGTATTTCTAACTTAACGGTAGTGTTGTACAATACTGCAGGCGTAGAAGAGAGGCAAGGAAGAGAGTGAATGGAAGGATTTCTGCAGACGAAAACAACCCGACACCTCTACATGTAAATCTGACAATTATGTCGGCAGCTGAGGCCACTGCAAGCTTAGTAATGTATTTAACTAGTTGCAAATCTTCCCATGCATGAGATCAAATTCAGTGTTTGGGTATTTTTTACATTGTTAGCCTCATAGTATAATTGCATTACAAACCTGCAAAATTGGAAAAGTCATATTTTTGGCCTAATTGTGATATCTGCATAACTTTACTCTCCTAACACTGCTGATTCAATTTATGCAGATATCACAAATTGACCAAAAATATGACTTAGGTAATTATGCTATGAGGCTAACGCCATGATATATTTTGTGATTTGACACATCATTTATACACTTGTATCTACCCTAGGAACAACTAAAGAAATGCTTTTTTGCAGCAGCATTTTAGAGTTTGTTTCCTAGAACACAATGAAAAATATTTGCATGATTCATCCTGCACGAAGGGAGATGAACTGATTTGCATACAATTAAACACTTTCTCAACTTTTATGTCCCCGACAGAGGATCCACAAACTAGATAACAGTTGTATGTCACTACCACAGATGTGTTAGGATCACCAATCCTCCTGTGACCATTTACTCTACTGCAATGAAAAGCCAGAATAATAGCCCAAAAGATGTGCTGTTGCTATTCTAGAGTCTATTGCCACGTTTCCACTACGTGGAACCAGCTTGACTAGACTGGACTGGAATCAGGTACCAGGTACTATTCCTGGAGACCGTTTCCATTACAAGATACTACCAACTTTAGAGTACCTGGTCGTCATAGCAACACTGCACGTAACTTCCATGACATCTGCTCAGAGAGTTGCTGACAAACTCGCTTGTTGCGTGTTGCCCTGTCAAGCTCACACTGAATCTTTTCATCGGCCACAAAGGACAGAAATGTCTGAACCTCCTTGACTGACCATGGTGTTGTTTTGTGGGCAGCCATCGTGGATTAACCTACCTGTATATTTAACGGAAACTTCTGTTTTTTTTATGTCGTGTTACGTATCAGTAACGCAATGATGCAGAGACAACTCTCTGACCAATCAGTGGGCTGCAGTGCTTACATGTGACATTTTAGTATCTCTTGGAACCTCGGCCAAGCAAGGACAAAAAAAGTAGACCGAGTACAAGATTCCAGGTTCTTTTATGTAATGGAAACGCAAAAAGACAGAGTCGAGTCGAGCCGGTACCACGTAGTGGAAACCCGGCATATCATCCTGTTTTATTAATGCAACCCTGGTCATTGCCCATAGGTGGAGTTGACCAGTCAGAGCAGGCTGCACTTTTTTTGGAAAGGGGTGGCCCTAAACTCCTGTTTTTACAGAAAACTGTAAATAAGTGGCCTGCTAGTGATGTCACAGGGACTTTAAACGTTCAATGTGTAATTTTTTGGGAAATCTGGCATATTGTAACCAACAATTCTCCATTTACAGTGATGGTGCAGTGTAGGTTTCATAAACGGTTCACTTCCTGTCGCCTAAATGGGCGTCATCAGAAGGGTTGAGCGTGTCATGTAGATGTATGGATGTAGATAACTAAGATCTAAATACATTAATAATAAAGTTATG
Source organism: Apogon hyalosoma (assembly GCA_037367295.1). Taxonomy (NCBI): domain Eukaryota; kingdom Metazoa; phylum Chordata; class Actinopteri; order Kurtiformes; family Apogonidae; genus Apogon; species Apogon hyalosoma. Next base: position 31,953,888 of record JAPQRP010000002.1, read on the forward strand.
CAATTTTGGTCACTGATGATGTCTGTTCTATAGATATATACATATATTTTGTCCCTCTTTATACCTCATGTCTCCTTCAGATGAAATTTGTTTTGCGAGATCTTGCTAGCATTCTCTGCTGAGACAGAAACAGGCCTCAAACAAAATCTATTTTCTCCTGATATGTATAACATTTCAATGCCAGAATGTTCGGCACATAAGTGGCTTGTGGAAAACAGGTCAAATTTTTACTTAGGTGACTTAGTGGAGAATCAATCAGTTGAAATCTATAAATGACATTCAGTCTTCCCATTGGAATGAATGGGACAGAATCAAACAGGACATCATTTTCCATGAATCACCTTGTAACTTACTGAAGACCCCAACACCCTCCACTATGGCCCCACAAAAAAGAGCTTGTTTTGTCCATTCTGGGCTTTTAGTTAAGGGTTAACTTTTGTTTACATTAAACATACAGTAGGAGATAGTCAGAAAATGGGTATCATTCATTCATTCATTTGTTTTCTGATCAGCTTAATCCACGAGATGGTCATGGAGGACTCTATCCCAGTTTCCAGGGGTGAAAGTGGGATCCACTGTGGATGTGTTTCCAGTCCATCACAGGGCTGACATACACAAATGAACAACCATTCCCTTGTATGCTGGATGTCATCTGCTATAAAATGAAAACAAAGAAGACAATTTGATTCCACTCTGAGCTACTACAAAAACACTGCAGAGTGAATGACAACCTGCTCCTTCTGTAGATATAAATAGCTGTGGTAACAAAGGTAAGGTAACAAAAACACGCTTGTCATTTTGTTTGACTATACATTAATGACAACATAATTCTGAATATTATATTACATATTAAACTGGATTATGGATGGTGCTTTACAGACCTCTTTGTGTTCTTTCAATCAAATACGTGCTGTACTAGAAACCCTGCAGCTCATGTCAAGTTTGACGGCAACAAGAAGTGAAGGGGCAAAGTCCAGCCTGGAAGTCTGAGGTATTTCTTTGCATCTATAGTATTAGTGTATATGTGAGTATGTGTCAGTATCAGCGGATCAAGTTGCGGATCATTTTTAAGTTGTCGATCTAAAAATCACCAGGTTGATCTGAAGGTGTAAATGATCCCTCAAGGGTGCGAGGGTTCCAGATCCATAATGGGCCATCAGCTGGCATGGTGTGAAACACTCCTCTATTAACACTTTCACACACACACCGTCAGTGTAATGAAAGCCTACAGCCTTAGGCACTGACAGATACACACACACACACACACTGTAAACTTGTCTGTCACTTTGATTTAACCTTGTTAAATTGTTTCACAGATTTTCTTCTGAGTGGAGACGGATTTTGTGCATGCGATATGTGAGTTAATTAAGACAGTGACATTATTAAAGCCATGAGCGACTGTGCTGTGTTTTTATTAATTCACCATCTGACCTTTCCTCTGGATTCAGGCTAACGCCCGATAGCTCCTTATCACACCCTGGAAACATCTAGAGGAAAAATGCAAAAACACTGAATGCAATTGTTAGAAACTGCAAGTGAGGTTGAAGTGGGGTTTTGAGATTTGTGTCCTTTGGAGCAGTGATGTGCTATTAAAAACGATCATAGCAAGTCCAGCTACACACACACACACACACACACACACACACACACACACGCACACACACACACACACACACACACATACACAAAAGTCGACATTTTGTGTGAATGGTATATAAGGCGCCTGAAATAAAGCAATTGTGCAAGATATAAAACCAGCATTTTATTTGAATATTACTTTTCAGAAAAGGTCGGAACTTTAAATAGGAGAAATATGACATTTACATAAATACAAAAAAGTAATTTACAAAACCAATTTCCCACATGTACAGCTCAGCTTGAAGAGCTCACAGCTGTAATATTAAGCCAATGAAATTATTCATTGATTAAAAAAAAAAATAAAAATGCCACACCATTACACAATACAGGGCCTCCAGCAATAAACTTATGAACCAATGAGACTCAAAGGGCAGTGATGACAAACAATGCTGCTGGGATCCCTCTCTCCAGTCAATCCCATGACTTTGCCTTCAGCCAAAAGTCATGAAATTACAGTTTGTTATCAGGTGAAAGGGAGCCAACATTTAGACAGCTTATCCCATGAGCAGAGATGTTACTATTTTTATCTCCGCCTGTATTCACTCAAGCCTGCAAAATTTGCCATATTTTGACTGCAGGTAAAATGTAAAATGTCTGTTTTTGACTTCAAATATTGGTGGAATACTAAAGCCTCCAAGATACGATGTTTTTCTTTCTTTCTTTTTTTTTTTTTGTTTTGCTTTAACAACCTCCATAATGAAGCTTAAAATCGGATTATTAGCTTTTTACATAAACCTGAATTTCAACAACAACAACAACATGGATGTTAAATATTATAGCCTACAGATACTCTGCACAAATAATGAATACTAGAGATGCTGATGCTTTTTTGATACAAATAAGAACAAGATGCTTTGCTCTGTTGTGTAACTACTGTCATGAACAGAGCCACTGGAAACACAATGACGGGGAAAAAGAATTTTACAGTCACCAAACTGTGACAGCACTTTAATACAAACACATCTTCATCTTCTGTGGATTCATCCAATTAATATGCACTGACAAAAAAACACTGTTGGAATAAAATTAAAGATGTATGGACTCCAGTTGCACATATTAAAGTAATTTTTTCTCAAAATGACTTATGTTTAATGTTCATACCTCTTGTTTGCTTAATAAACATGATTGTTTTTCAGTTTAATTGCATGCTTTTCTTTTGTGCTAACCAATTATAATTACCATATATTAATCCAGCAGTAATTGATGATGTTTTGTAAAAAGCCTCTTCGTATTTAATAGTATAGAGCTGCATTAAATCATTACAGCCTGGGCTTTGCTATTATAAGTCGAACATATCAACCAATTTACAGCCACCAAATTGGCAGACCACTTTAATAAATACTTATCATAGTTATATATCACATTATCTTATATGTAGATTCATTAACATATAGAATTATTTGATTAATGTAGATGGTTAATGTGGGACTGAGGAGGAGGGTGAAAAAGTTGTAATAGTGATAACAATAATCAAGAAAAAGAAACAACTTAAATAGAATAAACGTACATAAAGGTAGTGTGTTTGTGCTTTTTGTCACATGCTGAAAAATTGCAGTATATGTGTAAAAAACAACAACAAAAACATGTCAGTGTAGCTGTTGATGGTTATGATAGTTTTTATGTGTTATCACTACTGATTTTTCATTTTGAAAACAACTTGATATTTGACATGATAGATATTCTGTTTAACTCATGACATATCTGTTTACATATTTTACTGAACAGGTACATGCTACCCCCATTTCTGTCCACACAACCTTCTTTTTATCAAATATCTGTCCACACGAGAGCGTAAAAACAATAAAAAAAAAAAAACTGGTACAAATGCTCGCTAAAAACCAGTGTCTCCATTATTGTCTCTGTTAAACTATGGACACCATGAAAAATACTAGATGTGACAGATATAAAAGTAATAAAATTAAGAAGCAACAACTTAAGTTAGAAGTTATTTTAAGTATGTGCTTTATATTACAGCAGGTAACACTGATCACCATTGTTGTGCAAGTTACTATAATCCATTACAGATTACATGCTACTGTTATTTAAATGTAATTCCTTCCTTTACATTTACATTACATTTATGCATTTGGCAGATTTCCAATTATTTCCAAAGCAACTTACAGGGGAAGATTAACAATTAAGCTCTCTCTATCTCTCTACTTCTTTTGTAAAGCACTTTAAAAGAACACAGTGGACCAAAGTGCTCTACAGAGGAATAAAAAAAAAAAATTAAAATAAAGTACAAGAATAGATTAAAGACATAAAACATCTGTACAATTAAAAAACAGTGTCGTACAGAAGAATAAAAAAGCAAATTGATAGAGTAAAATACAAGAATAAATTAAAAAGAAATAAAAACAGCTGTACAACTAAAAACAGTAAAATAAGAATACCAAGTAAAACAATATAAACAATAGACTATTACTGTCTCAGAATTGTAATGCATTACATGACTCCTGTACTACTTTTGAGTTACATACAAACTCTCATCATAAATGGCATGTGCACAGTATAACCCCGCCCCCCGACGAGCGATAGGAGAGCCTTGGGATACATGTGGATGGATAACTCAGTAAGTAACGCTACAGTGTATGCTGTTCGAATCCTAGCAGGAACGCTTACATTTTTTTCCACATTTTACATGTTCAAACAGGGGGTGCTATGCCGAGGACGCCAGTAGATAAATCTGCAATCAATAAATATTCTAACTAGTCATAGAAACGTTAGCTTACCTTGTCATTGCTGATCACAGGGCTCATGCTAATGCTAACTAGCTTCTGTAAAGCAGGGTTTGGGTTAGTCATGAGCATACATTCATGTGGTTAATGGACCGTCTTCTGCCGTCTTCACCCACTGGCTGAACACCAACAGGAAATAGAACTTTAATGATACATTTTTTATTCCTTAAGGTCTCACAGTCTGGCTGTTTTATTCCTTTTTTTTTCATTTGAGCAAATAAATTATTGGTGAAAAGTGTGTTGTAACGCACTCTCTTCCAATATGTACCAAGTAAAATATTACTGAAAAGTGATTAGTAATGCCTTAAGCGGGCTACACACATAAAGATAATCGGGCGGTTTTTGTACCGATTTTCCCCCTGCCCGACCAAGGACAGCAAATGCCACATTATCTTATGCCTTACAAGATTACCCTGTGGTCTGAGGTATGTTACACGTGAATTTGCATAATCACCTCCGAAACAGGTCGGGGCCGACAATTGTAAATATCAAACTTGTCCAATATTTACGACCAAAAATCTTCGTGTGTGTGGGAAAAGCCAACGACTCCCGAGTCATGACTCTGTGAACTGTGACTTGGAATGGAATGTAGCCAATCAGAAAGCGAGCTGACTGAGGAACAAGGAAGCAGGTATAAACAAAAACAAGCATGGCCGAGCTGAAACATAAAGTTCGGCGGACCTCAGAAATGGAGGACCAGCTCGTGGACCTGTGGGAAGACCTAGAATGTCTATTCATTGTCTCTGCCAGAAACGACATGTTGCGTGTTGTGTTTCCTGGTTGTTGCTATGTTTTTTCTTCGTTTTTGTTAGATCACGTTTAATCACTTGAGATTTCTGCCTTGGAGGACTAGATTCTAGATTGGTGGTGGGACAGAATTGTTATGTGTGTTGTGTTGAGATTATCGGAGCACACCACACACAGTACGATCAAAACTGTTCAATGCTTAATTTTCTATCTTCATCTGTGGGGTCTGGAACATATAAAAAAAAACCTCTTCAGATTTAGAAAATCCTTATGTGTGTACCCTGCTTTACACTACTGCATTACAGCAAAAAGTAATCAGTTACTGTGATGCATTACTTTTGTAACGTGTTGCTCCCAACACTGCTGACCACACATCAGAACATGTTCCGTCTGGTCCATGCCCCATAGGAGTCTGTGCGGACGTTAATCTCCTGCAGGTCCATACACTGATGTGCAGTTCTGTGCAAAAGTCTTAGGCCACCTTTAGCTTTGTTGGGTTCATAAATTTCTAATGACCACACATACACATGTCTTAGGCTGCCTGCATAGTCGATGCGTGCAAGCGATGCGCATTTCTTTTCATAGTCTACGCATTGATCGGAAGCGAGCCGGGCAACATGTAAAATGCAATACATCGCGAGTGCAATAAAAGCTCTGAGTCAGGAACAGTCTGGGTGTCAAACTGGGTGATATTCAGACTGACATGTCTACTGAAGAAGACTGTATTCGGATGCTTGTTGCGCCGGACATTTTAAGGGTATGACTACCATGGTAACTCACCCAATTCACGAGAGAATAATCCCATACACAGTGATCGGTAATGTTCGACCAGAACTCACTGAGCTCGTGTCACTTTTTATAAGTGAACATCATGTTTGACCCTTCAGTTTAAGAACACAAAGAACTCAGAACAGGTTGTAATACATTACAATGCTGATTTTGAATCGGCGGTGCAAAAAAAACCATGCCAAATATAGTCGGTGGCATGTCTGGCCTCTGAACTGCAGCAGAGACGGAATCAGGACGGGGAATTCCAAACTCTAGTTCTGTCTGTGAATTCTAGACAGGGAGAGACATTTCCAATATTTCCTAATGTCAATCTCCGACCTGTTGGCTCGAGTGGCTCGCTTTCTGCTGGAGACTCTTGTGAATAACTGCCTTCTTCTTCTGTAACATAACATGTTAAATGAAACTACATCGCTTGCGTATTGCCCCCCCACTGGTGATGCATGGTATTACACATGTTGCTGCCACGTATTAAAAAAATTGACAACACATTTCGTGACGTAAGCACGCATCATGGCGGCCAATGCGTCTTGATCCATCACAATGCGTTCACGTCTGCATGCCCTTGCGTTGACTATGAAACGGCCCTTAGTCTCTGCATTAAGATCCAATCTGATATATATGAAGTATGAACAGCAGAAAAAAACAATGGTCTCAGGGAAAAAACTACTTCTATAAACCTGAGTGTTAGTATTTAGTGTCACCTCCCTTTCCACTTAACATGTCTTTCACCCTTTTGTTCAGACAATATGAGATTTATTGCATTAATTTTCAGATGTTTTATACCAGGTTTCATTCAACAGATGTCAGATGTTTCTGTTTGGGCTGATTTTTGTGTGACTTTAACCTTAAGAATCCATTTAGTTCAGTTTTTTGTTTCTCTCTTAGGACTGTGCACATATTTCCTGTATTTTCTTGTATCTGAAGAAAAGAGACTGAGAAGTAAATATGTATGCTGTCTTCAACCCTGCAAAAACAGTAAAGCAAAAAGTAGCCTAAGACTTTAGCTCAGTACTGCACCGACATACAGTATATGTGTATGTATTTAAGGTGCTGGTTCATTATACAAAGTGCAAACTGCAGTGAGACACATCATTTTCTAAAATCTTTCTGGAGGAAAGGCATCAAATGAGATTAAAAAAAAAAAAATCTAAAAAAATCCCAATATCAAAAAGTTGTTGTTCAAATCTGCTTGGTCCAGACCGGAATGACAGATGGCAAAGTGAACCCTAAAATAAGAGTACACTGGAAACAAAACTTCAGGAATTGATCTGAAAAAATACACATTTTTAAAAAGAAAATCGAAGAAAGATACAGTAAAAATATTACTATTACAGCATCTCACATCAAACCTGCCTCTCATCAGTGTGCCGTCTGCCTCTGTGACTCCTGTGCCATTATGTACATTTAGTATCAGTCAATCAATCAACGCTGCCTCCACCCAGACAACTGTCACAGTGTAGGCATGGTGTGGCTTCTTGAGCTGGAACCTTGACTGATGCCTTTTTCTTCTTTTTTGCTTCCCTTGTACACATGAGAATGTGACAACGACTGCAAACACATAGACTAACCATAATTTGCGGAGGACGGCAGACTGTAGATGCCGTACATCAGGTCATATTGAACATAGCAGACACAGAGGCTTAGGCCCTGTCGAGACGAAGGTGGTTTCGATCGTATTGCAAAAGTTTCGTATGGGATAGGCCTTTCGATCACATGAAACCGGCGTTTTTAGTCACTGAAACTGCAACTTTTTGAAACTGGGTCCCAGAGTGCATACATTTGAAAATGCCTGTTTTTGTCTTCATCTGTATGACCAAACCGCAACTTTTCGAAAACAATGATGTCATAGCCCCACCTTTCTAACCTTTCACCCTGGAAGCAAGACACACTTCACAGCAACAACAACAACAGCGGACTACAGAGTAGTGCCCATGCTACAACAGCTATTGAACTTATTGGAAATATTGAATCAAAATGTTCGGCTACACTTTGATTACAATGAGCAACAAACAAGAATATTCACTACATGATCTTGGATCTACCATGGAGAGGGGCAACCAGATGGGACCGGACCCGGTAGAACTAAGCAAGCTTTATACCCATGCTCCACATATCCTGCTCTGTTTTTTGAAAGAGCATTACAATGCCACAAGCAGGCCTGGCATTTGTACTACATCATTTTCAGTAGTTGCGTGTGGATGCAGATATTTCCTGAAATTACTTGGTGTTTACGGAACCCTTTTTTGAAAATGACAAAGAACAAGATCAGATAAGAAAAGGTTTGGTTTAATGTGGACTTGGCCTTAAAGTGCACCTGTGCTGGTCAGGCTTACGACCTTAACTGTGCACACCGGACCTTTTTATTACATGAATAATGCACAGGGGTGGAAACTATCAGGAGCAGCCACTGCTGGCCATAAGTGACGTACCAGCGTTGATTCCGGGTGATGAAATCAAGTAAACCAGCAGCAGTCAGTAAGCAAGACTGAGTGGAAAGCACATGTTCAAGAACCAAACTATGGCTAGCAACTTTGACGAAATGTGTGTAAATGGTTACCTATTCAATCTGATAATGTGTCATCTTAGACTGGTGTCTGCTGCACAGGGTCAGTGACCAGTCCATCACAGCCCAGGTAATCAGACAAATCAGTGACTCAGCATCACTAATGGTGCTGGAACAACCTGTGTAGGAGGCAACATGTGGCTGACCAAGACTGACTGATGGAGCAGTGGCTATGACTTAAGAAACCTGATGGAACTATTAGTATTATACGTGATCTTTTGAAGTAGCTAGCAGTGAAAATTCACTACAGGTACCCTTTGAGCATCAGTGACAGGTTAATATATAAGCTTATGTTAACTTCAGTGTCAGGATCAGGTGTTTGAAGTGATGGTTTTATGTTATCGTAGATTTTGTGTCTCTATGTACTGTCGTTGGTTCACAGAAACAGCGAGAGACATTGGGTCATCTCAGAGAGGGAGGATTTATGTGGCATACAGGGTAAACAGAGTATCAGCATCTGAGTACAAGTTTGCATATGGAAACCTGTGGTTTTATGGTTTCTTCAGAGTTGTTACATGTACGTGTTTACGTAAGTTGCAGATAAGTCCATGGCTTAGTTGACGCAGCTGTTTTCCAAAAGGCCTTGACACAACATTCTCGGTACCTAGTGTTATGTAGATTAAACAGAGCTCACAGCTTGTATGAACTTTATACAGAGTATGTGTCCAAAGGTCACATATGGTTTAATATGGTTAAATAATGACATAATATAAGTATAGATCCACAGTACTGACCATGATCTACTGCAGGTCATACAGTGTCCTTAAACAAAATCCATCTAAACTATGATGTTGTAAAGAAACATTAAGAAACCCACACTGCCCAGCCAGATAAAGTCCCACATGCAATATTTCACTGGATCGCCTATAGGTTTAACTAAAGGACACATTCACAGCTGCATCCTTCATACCACACAATGCTTATTCAATGTCATAATAAATGCCACTTTTTTTTTTTTTTTTTTTTTTTTAAATATTTTTTGCTAAGATCTTGCACTGATGGTGGAGAATCAGACTGCTACCTCAAGTTTTCTCAATCACATAAAAGGATTCTCAATGGGGTTAAGGTCTGGACTCTGGTGGCCAATCCATGTGTGAAAATGATGTCTCATGCTCCTTGAACCACTCTTTCACAAGTCTGATGGTCCAGATGAGTCCTGGGATTGTTCAGTTTTTATGCTCTATAACATACCCGGTGGTTATTTACAAAATGAGATGCTATTGCATCAGTTAAACCAGTGGTTCACAACCTTTTTTGTCTCTGACCCCATTTTAACATCACAAATTTCTGGTGACTCCAGACATTCAAAATGGAGACTTGGTAAAATTAATTTGTTTTTGATCATGTAATAATTTGCTATACTATGTTGCAAATAAACATTCATTTTAGATGACATTTAGTCTATATAATGTATATTACTATGGATGGAGGCAGTAAAGCCAGGTGTAGATTACTGCACAAAGTGAGAATTTGATTTTCCTCAGTCAGGATATGTACAGTTAGTCCAGCTCGGATTCACAAGGCTGACAATTAATACTGAACAAACAATAACTAAACTATGAATAATGAAAGAGCTGCAGCATCTGAAACCCACCACAATGAACATTTGACAGATAAACAGTACCACAGTGCTTCAGTTTCAGACTCACAGTTTGTCATGTCTTTAATGAATTGTGATTGTCTCTGTCAACTCAACGTATATTTTTTATTAATAAATTTTTATTTTTATCAATTACTAGAAATTTCAGGCAACCCCATTTGAATTCCAGGTGACCCCACATGGGGTCCCGACCCCAAGGTTGAAAAACACTGAGTTAAATGGTTAAAGAACTTGTTGTGGATGAAACATATTCATCACTGCAATAATAATGCAATGGAAGAATCTGAACTCTTGGCTTAGATAAATGTAGGGACTTGTGTTTTGTTGGCCAGACTGCGAATATATCCAAGTAATTTTAGAAGGCGTTGAAAAAATGTCTGCTTTAGTGACCTATATTATCTGTGAATGAATAGCCCAAACGCTCTGGCCACTGTTATACATATATTTTGAAAGACTAATATTTCCCCACATTTGAGCTTTCGTTCACATCACCACTGCTTTAGGTCACTGACACAAAGATGCTGCATGGAGATATGAAGGTTCTTCCCATTATTTTCCCATCCCTATTCCCTATCTTCACTCCTAACACCATATTTTGTGTATGCATGTGTGCAGAGGAAACTGAGGAAACAAGGATACCACATCCCATTTCACACACGCCTGTTACTCTGTGTAATGAACATTCACCTGAAACATCAACTATAGGTCAAACAGATATATAGTAGAAGTCAATGTGTTACCTTCAGTAGACTGCAGTCAACACAGGCACATGTTGGAGATGGACATATGTACTGGTTTACAGGACTTAAATACATGATTAATAGCTATATTATTTCATTCTTTATTTAACCCTTTATTGGGCAAGTTCCAGTGAGGACAGAGAGTCAACAATCTGAGGTCCAGTGTGGTCTACAGGGTCTGTAAGGTCCACCTCTGCATGAACAGTGAGTGGACCTGC
>JAPQRP010000002.1:31995441-32012046 GCA_037367295.1 Apogon hyalosoma
CTGTTCATGCAGAGGTGGACCTTACAGACCCTGGAGACCACATTGGACCTGAGATTGTGGACTCACTGTAACTGTTGCTATCACTGTCTTGTACTGTGTGTGGAAATTACCAAAAATAGTCACTTGCCCAATAAAGGGTTAATGACAGCTACTGTTTTACACTGCTACTGCTTAGAAAAAATGACCAAGTCCTTGTAGAAATCAGTCTTAAGGTTCAACATAGATGTAAGTACCTGAGGTTGTCTTTAGCTTAGAAATAAAATTGCCTAATGTCAAAAAATGACCCACCCCCTGCACAAACCACACTCCAATTGACACTCAACATAATCACATGCAAATATTATAAATTCAGTCTTTAATGGTATGTTAGTGTTTGACATTTCTGGGATAAACAATATGATTGCCCATTCTACACTCTGGGGCATACGCTAATTTTGCGTACAATGAAAGACTTTATTGAGTTTTCCGCCCCCCTGCAGAGGTCATAAAAGCTAACTAGCAGTTATGGGTTATTGCTTCACAGGTGGATTAACACATAAATATGGAAAAGCAAACAGCACTCCATTACCTGTTTCACTGGGATGTAATCAGCGCTTCCTCAACCTGGTCCCTCACAAGAAAAAAGCTGTTTAACTAAACTGACCCTTTCAAAGTCAGTACTGGACTTGGCTTTTAATGCGGGTCATTTAAGCCTAATCACAGAAATTATTGAGCATGAAGGTGTATTTTTGGCTCTGGAAAGCATGACATGTGGTGTAGATGTTAAGTTAGGATTTTTTTTAACCTTCAGATCACCCAAGATGTTTTTTTTTTTCCTTCTGCGTGCCACCCGTGAGGCTGCATTCTTTTTAACTTTGTGATCATTTTAATGATCTTTCTTTTCACCTTGCTGCTTCTCTGCAACATAGTAAAAATGGTGACAAGCTGCAAGATGAACCCAACTGGTGGGACCAATTTTCAGTGTTTACTGAAAGAAAAATGATGCAATGAATTATTAACTCATTGGCCTTGGTTCATTTTCTTGAAGAAGATATTAAAAAGTTTCAATGAGTTTCATCTCATTCTGGTTTCATTGAGTTCACACTGTGCACCCTGCACATATTTATATTACATGTGGTGTTTTGGTCCACTGAACCTGAGGGTATTAGGAGTATGGGAACTATAGTAAAACTTTGTAAAAAAAAAAAAAAAAAAGGCTTTGCTCTATATCTTCTCTCCATCTTCCTTTTACTTTGGTCTGCTGTTAGGTTCAACTCAGGTTTCACCATAGCACCATGAAGCTCTCTGCTCCCACTATTTCCACACTATTTACACCCTATGGTGTGCGAAACCAGAGAAAGCATCTTTGGTGAGTCACACATACACAGGTTGCACCATTGCCGTTTCATACACAGAGAACCAGTTTCTGCATTTTTATGCGCACTTCACCCTCTGTAGTGTGTGAAAAGACGAAATGTGATAGAACCTTTTGAAACATTCCAAACATTAGTGTTTTCTCAAGCTCTGCAGCTGCAAATTCATGTTTTCAAGGTTCTAATTTGCACTGTGGATACAAAAAGACCCAGTTTTATGTTGTGTTGGCTGCATGAATACACATGTTCAAAGATGCTTATTTATCGGTTCTATAAAATATTATATGTAAAATATTTGCTTTACATTTGCTCAAGCAATATACGTCAACAGAGGTGTAAATGCAATGTGTAATTCTGTGGTGCAATGTTGTTTAGGTTGTTTATTGCTTATTCCAGTGTGCAATGTTTGTTTTCCTGTTGCTAGTAATTTAGTTTTCTTACTGCTGCTTATTATTATTATTATTATTATTATTATTATTATTATTATTATTATTAGTAGTAGTAGTAGTAGTAGTAGTAGTAGCAGTAGTAGTAGTTAATATTCATATTAGTATTATTATTAGAATAGAATAGAATCTATATTTTGTCAGTATTTGTTTGTCACACACGTAAACATGTGCCACACACCGAAGTTTGTCATCACTAAATCATGCCTCACACACACTGCATGCTAAAAGCAGTGGGCTTGCCATTTCAGGCACCCAGGGAGCAAGTGTGTGTGTGTGTGGGGGGGGGGGGGGAGGAAGTGCGTTGCTCAAGGGCAGATCAGCAAACAACTCTCCGCCAGGAAATTGAACCGGCGTCCTCTCGGTCACAAGCCGAGCCATCCAGGCCACGGGTGCTCCCCATTACATTATTATATTTTGTGATGACTCTTACTGTCACCTCCTTATTATAACTTTCATGCTGTGATTATTAAACTTGTATACATCATAATTAGCTCAGTTGTATCTAATCTAATCCAAATAATGTGTTGATTTCATTTAATTATATTTGATCACAAAAACCCAATAGCATTTACTGAAGTACATTGCTACATGTGACCAAGCAAAGGCAAATAGTAAATATTAAAGATTAATATTAAATTAATCAGGTAACATTTGCTTGCAGTTAGACGCTTACATGATGTTTGTGTGGAGTCTGTTGTTTACAGCCAGATGGTGTATGCTTAGTAGTGGTTCTCAAGAAAAGTGATATTTGACTCCATATGTACAATATCTTAACCCATAAAGACCCAGCGCTACTTTTGTGGCAGTTTCCAAGTTAATTTTTTTTTTACACTATTTAACCTTTCCTAAGTGATTTATCACCATTTATCGTGATGTTATCCTCTGTATTTTGCATTTTTTAAGTGAAAATCTGGTATTTTCCTATAGTTAATTTACAGATCATACTTTGCTGAGATTACATTTGAGGGTTATTATATCAAAAACAGAGAAATAAGAAAAAATGACTTTCACTAAAATGTGTCATTAACTGAACATAAACCAAGTGTCTCTATCCACTGTCATTGATCCAACTCTATGGGTCTTACTGGTGAATTAATGTTGTAGAAGATGACGGTGTTTCCATGGTAACTTCGGAGCCTCTGGACATCCAAATGGGTCATATCTGATGACCATGAAAAGATTTGAAAAAATCCTGCATTTTACATCAATTGTTTACACATATTGATGCAATTAGTGAATCAACAAGTATTAAACACTCTAGATCAGTGAATGCTTTTGGATGCCGGTAAATGTTTGGGTTTTTATGGGTTAAATAGAACCAGGCCTGATCATGTCTACATGTCTTCAATAAAACCTAAAGTGTGAGGGCCCTATCATCACAGCTTGCAGCTTTGAACGTAATTGTAACAGGAAACCATTTATCATGGAAACTTGCAGAAAAAAATCTTCCTTTTGAAAATAAATTTAATAAAGGAAAAAGTGGAACATGTCCTATTTGAACAAAGACATCGGGAGGAAAAAAGGAACAAGATCTTCAAATCTGTCTTCTTTAAAAATAAATCAAACTGTACCTCCTTTGGAACAGGAGAGAAGAGGAGGAAATTGAAGCTTACATAGGTGAGATTCTCTTTTCAGTACTGAAAATCAGCAGATGGACATGGTGTTATAGCTTTATTACACCTAGAAATGGTTTACTGCTGCCACCCTACTTTGCATTTTTAATGTATTCAGAAATGAAATGTAAATAATGTATTCAGATCATCAGGAATCTACTGATATACTCTGCCCGGTCTAAAAACTAAATAGGTGCTCCCTGGATTAAAATAAGCAAACAGGAAAGAGCCTTCCATTGGATAATTACCGCAATGATTAATATGATTCAAGTTGTTTAACCTTTACTAACCGTCATGCCTAGTGCCTACAGGATAAGCCTGTGGGGGCAGTGTTATGATCTGGGGTTGATTCAGTTGGTCTGGTCTAGGTTCAGCATGTATGTATCAAGGTTATAATAGTTTTGGATTTTCATTATAGTTTAGTTTTATTTAGTTTTGGCCTTTTTTTCCTCTAATTCAGTTAGTTTTGATTAGTTTTTAGAGCAGGTTTGTTAGTTTTTATTAGTTTTTGTTTTTTCTAAATGCTTAGTTTTAGTTTATTTTTTTCATATCTTTTGTCTTCCTTGCTGTCGTATTCATAGAAATCCCATACAGGACTCTGCTGCTTTTTTCCAACTTTCGTCTCCATGTTTCCAGGTAGAGTGGGGACAAGAAGCCGACTCTAGACGACAAGTGACCGACCATGAAGTGTCATATAGTGCTGCCAGCTAAAATTGCTTGAGTGAAAGAAATCAATTTCATATTAATCCAACATTGACGAAGACGAAAACAAAGGGAATTTTATCAATAATTTTTATACGTTTTAGTTAGTTTTGTAAGCACACAATACAGTTTCAGTAAGTTATCATTTTTTTCTTTGAATTATAGTTTTTATTTATTTGAGTTAATGAAAATGTTTTCTCATTTCTAGTTTTCATAATTTCCTGAGTTTTCATTAACGATAATAACCTTGGTATATATGTCCATAAAATGAGTCGAGCTGATCTGAATATAAGGAATGACCAGGGTTGAACGTCAGTGTATGTCTTTCTTTGCCGATGACACAGACATATTCTGAGATGTAAATATCAGGATTCATCAAATTATGAAAGAGTGTTTCAGTGAGAAGGTCCAGACCTGACTCAAACTGAGACTCTATGGGATGTGATGGAGAAGCCTTAACACAGAAGTCCCAATCTGCATCATGAAAGCAAGATCTTAAATGCAACTCTGAACGGAAATAAATGTGACATTTATTATGTTACTTCCAAACTGTAATGCTTTACAGATTACTTGTCATTTTTATTTAAAAGTAATTCCTTACCTTACAATATTACTGTTTCAGAATTGTAATGCATTACATGACTCCTGTATTACTTCTAAGTTACATACAGACTCTTGTCATAAATGGCACGTGCGCAGTAGAACCAGTGACAATTACCTGATTGCTGATCACAGGGATCATGCAAAGTAGTTTCTTAAAGCAGGTTAGGGTTAGTAATGAGCATACGTCCATGTGGACAATGAACTGTCTTCTGCCGTCTCCACCCATTGGCTGAACACCAACAGGAAATAGAACTTTTCTGCTGCATTTTTGATTCCTCACAGTCTTACTGTTTTCTGGGTGTTTTTTTTTTTGTTAGTTTTGTTTGTTTTGTTTTTTCATTTGAGCAATTAAATAATGGGTGAAAAGTGTGTTGTAACGCAAGGGATATTTAACACGTACCGAGGAAAATATTATTGAAAATCAATTAGTAATGCCTTACACAACTATGTTACAGCAAAAAGTAATCTGTTTCTGTAATGCATTACTTTTGTAACGTGTTACTCCCAACACCAGATATTGCATAAGTATTGTGTGGCATAAACGATGCCTCTGTGCATGTGTCCAAAGCTATAAGTAGACTAATTTTTACTTGCAATTGCACATTGGAAAGTACTAGTAGAAACAACAAGTAGCAAAGTATTAATAATAATAACATAGTAGTAATAATAATGAATAACTTATGTTGTAATATTCTAATACAATATTCAAATATGCACAGTATGTATATGTATGGATTTTTAGCTTATACATATATATATAGTTTTTTTTATTTTGTGAAGAAGTCCATGTTTGTCATCGGCTGACAAAGATGCACATTCTTGCTTGTAATAGAGATAAATTCAACTGAAATGAAGTCAACATCTGCTTCTGTTTTCATCTTCCAGAAGATGAAATGTGGAATCAGCACAAGCTTCATTTTTTTGAATTCTCTCTACCAGTTTTGTAGGGTTGTTACAAATACAGTGCAACAGACGTCGTATCTGTGCAGGTCTCAATGAGTTTTCTCCCCGAGGGATCTTACTGATGTGTTCCATGCTCGCTCCATGGTCGCTGCCCACATTAACACATGCAGGTGTAACCTATAGTGAGCCCTGTTAAGCTCGTCAACCAGCTGCCTTCTTCAGTGAATGCTGTCTCGGTGGCGCAGGCCGTTAATAGATGATAATCACAGTAGGACGTAGGAGGGCAGGCCAACACGATTTTAATAGCTTCAGATGGATGTGTCTGTCTGTACAGCAGGCTGTGGAAAAGCGACAGCGACATCAGCACCTACTCACACTGACTCTGGAGTGACCTTCTCCATACAGACAGGAAAATGTCATCTCAATTAGGCCAATCACATGCTTTGCTTCAGTTACGGCTGGCCAAAAGGGACATGCTGAGGAGTTTTGACAGCTGGATGCTAAGAGCTTAAATTGCTCCATTAGAAACATTTTGAATGTGAATGAAGCCAAAGCTGATACGCACCATGTCTGGTTAAATTTGCTGGCTGTATAAGTGGCTTGCTAAAAGGCCTTTCCATTTATCTGTCTTATATTCGCCTATAATTATTTGTGTTTGAACGGAGTTAAAACAAAGAGATTCTAAATGCATCCAGGCCTTTAAAACAGGCTCACATTCAATCGAGGTTAAATTAGACTCAGCGTTTGACACTGGCCAGTATTGTTAATCCCAAGAGACTTTAATTTAAATCATTCAGGTGTCATGGAATTTCTAATTTTACTTTTAATCACCCAGCTGATATATCTGCATTGTTAAAGAAGCAACCTCATATACCTGTTAAAACGGATCATTAATCAGCGGGTAATTATTCCGATATTCATTTTCTGCCTTCTGCACGAAAAGCCTCCCAGATATGCAGGTGTGAGCACAGGCACACACTCGCACAAACATATACACACATGTACGCGATAAAGAAAATAAATAAATCCTCATTGAAATCGCAGCTTTGCACTCTTACATGCCTATTAAACAACTGAAAATGGTGACCTTGGTTTCACACGGAATATGAAAGAAGCCGGCCCATTATTTCTCTAATGCCGAGTACGTGTAGCCCTTCAAGCACTTTAGTTTCTGCCTTAACATTTAACCATTCTTTATTGCTTGCTGACTAGGCTCAAGACAGCAAGGTCAATTACGGAGGGTTCCCCTCTGAAGGTGCTTTACCTAGCTCATCATTTTGCATAAAGTCTTCACAAGTAACCATAATAACCCTTGTAAACGCCAGGTGGGGATTAAAGACAATACCTTTTGTTTTTGATACACTGCTGTTTGTGGTTTTTTTTTTTTTTTCAGCCCAAGCTGGGAAATAAAATGTGGAGGGAGAGTGCTGTAAAAAGGTTTAAGATCTTAGCGTATTAAAATATTCAACACAAAGTCCTGCGCAGAGGGTCACTACATGAAAAATGTTATAGACCACATTATTTAAGGCTCTGGGAAAAGACACAGAGCCTCCCTCAGGCTACATTCAGAGGCAGAATATGAGGTATGTGTGTAATTTGCACCGCAGTTTAAGTCCAAACAGAACAGAAGATTGTAAACAGCAAATACCCATGAAATCATTTTTGTAGAGCCCGTCTTAATGACATGAGGTAACACTAATCCACCCCCACCCCTCCTTCCCCGTTGCTCTGTTTCACAAACTCTCTCAAAATCTATCTCATAAATATGTGAATGTGCTCACAAAATTACACAGTCCACACACACACACACATACGTACACACACATACACATTTGGCTCATAAATTCCAGGCCTTGCGTTACCTACAGTAATCGTACTGGCCATGCATGAAGCGGTCTAACCCCGGCTGACAGAGCCTTAATCAAAGGTCACACGAGAGGAAAAAAAAAAAAAAAAAGGACCACTGTAATTGTTACATGCCTAATTTAGTAGAACATTGCATAAGCTTTGGGCTGTTGTGTGCCATTGATTTATGTTATTGCAGCCCTATTGACTTTCATAACTGTATTCGCTGAGCTATTTCACTTTAATGTTTACTACACTGGATATGCCTATTACATCAACTACAATAAATGAAATGTTCGGTACCTACATGATAGGAGCTGTTGCTACTTATTGCCTAAGATAAAAATGTTTGACTCAGAGGAAACCGAATTGCCACAGACCCCATGCCACGGGAGCTGTAATGTAATGCTTTAAAAGAGGAATGATATTAGAGGAATTTTTCATCTATTGTCCTCTGACAACTACATCTGGCTCCCCCCAAAGGCATTTACTGCACGGATTTGAAAAGCAGATTCAGCTGACATGTCTCTCCTTCTATTTGCAGATACCCCTGCTTGCTGGAAACTAATTAACTGGACATTTAGTTCCCTCTGAAGCCTGCAACTAAATGCCCAAAGTTCAGAGTCTCACAACTCTGAAAGAAGTAATTCTTAATGCTGCTGTTAACAAAAAATGTCATTTATGAAAAGGAAGAGTTTAATGTGCGTTTCTCCACACATTTAAATTTGTACAATTTGCAGCCCCCGACAACGTAATGGACTTTTAAGTAAAGACAGCTTCGGAAATAAGTGCTGCACGATCCTTGAATTTTGATTTTCATTTCCAAATGCGATCCACCATAAAAAGATGTCTGTTTTTGCTTTGATGAATGCTAAATATTATTTTGAAGCTTTTTTTACAAGGTTAGGAGTGAATGCAGGACTAATGACACTGGCAGAAGATAGCGGTAAGGATGACTGATGTACAATATTGACCAAGATGCAACTTCTGGAATAAAAATGCTCTGCTATTGATTTACTATTTAAGTTTCCCATCAAACGTAATGCTTCCTACCTTGACACTAAAAGGGTGAGGACTTAAACGTAGAAAATAGATGGGAATCCACTCAGGCTTAGGTCTGCCTGGTGGAAGCACTATTGAATCCAGCATTTCAAACACAAATAGCTGCTCTGACACTGCTAAACATAACCCTCTCATGTTCAGCGTCATATCGACAAACATGACTGGACTTAGACTTATTGGCCCCGGTGTTCCCCACTGCTGTTCTCGGAGTGTTTGATGAGGCTGGTGCAATCTCACAGAAATCATCAGGCACTACCTGCTGCTGGGTGTAAAAGCTCTGCTGCAGCGGCCTTCTCAAACCAATCGAACAAAGGTTGCTTTCATATGCTTCAACAAAACCCAGATAATTTCAGCGTTTCTGACCCAAAACTACATTTTCTATCCGTATTTCTATGTATGAGTATGTCAGGGGTTGACTGACAAGGCACACAAGACCTTCTCTACTGGTGTAGAGAATCAGACATTTACACTCTACATTGTAATATTTGTTCCATGACAATAGTCTATTCTCTTTATTTTGTAGCTTTTCTCCTGGTCACACTGCTTCCTGTAGAGCATTTGTCCAATCATATTTCACCATCATGTGTTGCAGGGTAAAATAAATGTCTTGAGGCCTTCAGAATCAACAGTAGATGATCTGTTGTGTCAAATATATGGAAATGAACCTGTTGCTTTAACCAATAAAATTCCATGTAGGACACACGTGGACGATCTAGCAAATGTACAACAACATAATTTTTACGTCATTTGATTGGGTGGTCAAAGAGCAACTAATCAGAGCAAGATCAACTAGAAAACCGCATCTGTAGTGACTTGCATTAGTTAAAATATGTTGGTTTAGATTTAAAAGCTGTATTCCCACAATAGCTGACACGAGAAGAAATGGATTTGGTTGCAGACATATTAGAAATAAGCAACAGTTTTGATAAGTATAATGTATTTTATGTTTGTGGTGTTATTTTTTTTCATGTTTTTCTTGTTAAAGTAAATATTAATTATTGTGTTTGTTTTGAAATGAGGTATGGGACTGAGCTGTAGCTGTTATGAAAGGAGACCTGCTGAGTTGTGGTCATTGGGTTTCTTGCTTTAGTAATGCCATTCATTCTCACTACATGAAATAACAGCCTGTTGTAGTGCATTTGTGTACAGTATAGATGGTATAGTATTGGTATTAAAAGGTGTGTGTTAAGTCAGGTAGAACACTGAAGGCCTAGGTGTGAAATGCACAGCCCACCACTGGTGCACATATATATACTATATATACATACATACTGTATATCATAATCAGAATGCTTTATTAATCCTAGGGGGAGATTATTGGGTGTTACAGTTTATATATATATATATATAAAACCCTCTATTAAGACACAAAATTAGAACAGCAATTTGTACAGTATGTACTAGAAGACAATATATTATCAATATCTTAATTAAAGAAATATACATGAGTGCAAAAATATTGTTGTGTGTAATTATGATGGTTAAGTGGAGGCACAAAAAACAATTCAGTCAAGGAAAAAAAGATCAGGGAAAGAGCTAAAAGAAGTAAGTTACATGACAACTATTACAAAAATAAATAGTATTTATCTTGGGTTTGAAATGGGATACAAACACTGGTCGCAGGTGGGTAAGTCCACAAAGTTGATTGTATCTGCTGTGTCCTTCTAAGCTTTGTCCCCATTTAACAACATCATCTGGTGTTTTCATGATGAAGACAGGCTGTTTTCACTCGTGTCTTGCAGATTTTATACTCATTTGTGATTATTTAACACCTTTTTTTCAGTCAGATTTACTCACTGACAGCGTTTGGTCAGTGTTGGGGGAACATACCTGACCTTGATTTCATACAAAACAAGTCTGCAAAGTTGTACAAAAAAATGATTAGTAACATTTCACTTTGTAACATCTGCTGCTCGGGTATCACTCAATCAAAACTACAGCAAAACATGTATGGTAGCAGATGATGCTGTGAAATACAGTGGGATCATGGGAGTACTTTTCATTACCACTGCCAATGAAAAGTGAGGTCTGCTGAGAATATAACTTACACATCATGTCTCCTCACACATATATCAGGGTGATATAGATACTGCATATTATCTGTGGCTAATTTTTACCCTAATGATGGTAGAAAAAACTACAGTTCATTAGCTACAGCAGAGCCTGGTACAACCCCCATTACGGAGTATTTTATGCTGTTTTCACATGATCCTCTGCTCCTTATTAAAAGTAGGATTGGTAAGTTATTGAACAGTTCAACTGAATATGATGGCAGTAATAAGTGACTGAATGAAAGTTGCTGTTACAGTCAATTAAAGTAGACTGTCAGAAACATGTGATGGAGGGATAGTAAGTAAAAATAAAAAGTGCACAGAAAATACAACACAAGCCTAGGTAATGTCACAATGAGATATTTTAATGTGGAAATATTACATATTGTAGCTTTAAACCACTTATAAATCACATTTGTTGCCTGAAGCTGAACACATAGTAGTAACTACAGACCCATTTCAGAATGACCCTTCATGTCAAAAATATTGGAAAAAATTGTCTATTTGCAGTTGCAATTTCATCCGGAGGGAAACAGCATTTTAGAAAAATTTCAATCTGGTTTTAAGTCACTTCACAGCACCAGAACGGCACTTTTTAGAGTTTTTAATGATCTTCTTTTAACTGCTGATGTGAGTTGCCCCTCGGTTTTAGTGCTTTTAGATTTAACTGCAGCCTTCGACACCATAGATCACCTGATCTTGCTCTCCTGCCTTGAGAACTGTGCTGGCATCAAAGGCACGGCCTTAAACTGGTTTAGGTCGTATCTCTTGGGACGATCCTTTTCTGTGCACTTTGGCCCTCACAGTTCAGGTGCTGCCCCCCTCAGCTGTGGAGTGCCACAGGGATCAATTTTAGGGCCTGTTTTGTTTTCCCTGGATTTGTTACCACTTGGGTTAATTTTTAAGCAACACAATATTTCTTTTCACTGTTTCGTAGATGACCTGCAAATTTATTTGCCCCTTAGACCCAACTGGGATAGCATCCAAGCCCTGCTGAACTGTCTTCAAGACATTAAGGAATGGTTGGAATCAAATTTTTAAAACTTAATGACTCTAAAACTGAGATTGTTGTTTTTGGAAAACCTGGTTTTAGTGCTGCCCTGGGCCCCTTAAACAACTACTGCCATCCCTCAGTCAAAACCTGTGGTGTTTTAGGACAGCTCTTTTAAATTGGACCAAAAAATCAGTTTGGTAGTTAAATCTTGTTTTTATTAGTTACGTGTCCTCAGCAAGGTTAAGCCATACCTGCTACGAACTGACTTTGAACATGTCATTCATGCTTTTATCACGTGCCAGTTGGACTACTGCGACTCTTTGTTTTGGGGGTTGGACCAGGCCTCTGTCAGCCACCTGCAGTTAGTCCAAAACTCTACAGCACAACTGCTCACAGGCACCAGGAGGTATGAGCCTATAACTCCTGTTCTGGTCTCCTTGCACTCATTTCCTGTCAGTTATAGGATTCATTTTAAATTTTACTATTGGTTTTAAATGTCTTAACGGGCTGGCTCCTTCTTATCTTTCTGAGCTTGTGTCAGTCCATGTCCCTGCCTGAACAAGGAGGTCCACTGACCAGCTGACCTTAGATGTTCCAAGATCCAAAAACCAGAGGAGACCAGGCTTTTTCTGTTGCAGCCACCAAACTCTGGAACAGTCTCCCTTTGCACATCATAAAAGCCCAGTCTGTTAATTTTTAAATTGTTCTTAAAAACTCATTTATTTGCACTGGCTTTGAACACAAACTGAGCAGGACATTCTATCTGTTTTTACTTGCCTATTGTATTTGCTTTTAATGTTTTAGTGCTGTTTTTAACCTCTGCATTGGCACTTTTAATATGGGTTGTAAAGCACTTTGGGTATTGTTGTTTGATGTAAATGTGCTATACAGAAAAAAAATGGACCTTGACATAGAACAACAATACAAATATGTACAGGTACACTATATCGACAAAAGTTGGCACATTGCATTCAGGTGTTTCTTTTCTAATGGGTTTGGGCTAAAAAACAATGTCATAAGTTAGTTTTATAATGTCATAAATATCATTGCATTAGTTAGTTTTGTTACATTGTTATCTTTGCTTCCAAAATGCCTCAGATATTTATGTTTACAAACTATATGGACAAAAATATTGGGACACGTGTCTACAGCTCAAAAGATGTCCTGTTCATGCTGATTTGAGATATAAACATTAATATTTCCTTAAAGTTCAATGGGAGATTTTTTTTTTCTTCCTGAGATGTTAAGGAAGTAGTTGGTTAGCTGTGGTAGAAACTCATTATTTACAGTCAGACATATTTTAGAAATTTAGGGGTACTGGTAGATCATTTAAAATCATTGTCATGTATAAAAAAACAACAACAAAAATCAATGTTGAGAGAAATTAAGTAAAAACCATCTCTGAGGCATTTTGGAAGCAAAGATAACAATTTAAACCAAACTAATCAATGCAATGCAATGATATTTATCACACTATAAATCTATATTATGGCATTTGTCATTATTGTTTTGTATCCCAGACCCATGTTAGAAAAGAAACACCTGAATGCAATGTGTCTCAATACTTTTGTCCATACAGTGTATATATGAATATGAAAGGTACAGAAGTCGGTATGTGTGCTCCAAGTATGTGGTCCAGCCCAGTTTTAGATTTTGAATACTTCTTTTCCATATTCGCCAAGTCCTGTCTATTGAGTAAAAGCAAAACAGCTCTGAGGACTGGAATGGTTAAAACACTATAATTCAAGAAACGCTGGGTCAAAAACACGGCAATTGTGGTTTGCAAAAAAAAGTACAAAGGCAACATTTGCTTTCTGGTCGGTCCAACTCATTCACCATCCACTACTGTACATTTGAATGACAAATATTGTGTTTCCGAACCGTGGCGTGAATTGAAAAAGCAGAGACAAGACAGCAGATCTGCAGAACTAAGCCGCAGCCTCGGTAATTTGCCTTGGGCTCTGTGTGGTTTCAATCATTGTCAATCATTGAGTTTAATGCACTTCAGAACACCAAGGAGCACCCGTGTCACTACTCAGAGCGCCGCTGCTTCCTACCTCTGCTCTGCACAGGAAGACAAAAACAACAAACATGCACTCTAAATCACAGACTTCTGTGAATATAATTACTATTCTCTGGGTAATTCCCCAAACCCCTCTTTCCTTTCTGCCTTCGCTCTCTTAGATGTGCTCATTTGAATAGGAAGCAAAATCATGTTCCTTTAATATATGATGTGTTTTCTTCCTTGGACATTATTATGGAGCCCTTACAGAATGGTTGTAGGAATAAAAACGTCATTGAACATAAAGCTCCAACATACCGTAGGGCTGCAGACACTCACTATGCTAATGAATGCTCCATGCAGCCTCATTATGAGCCGTGGAGAGAGGTCGTTTTTCTTGACTATTTTCCTGATGAAGTATTGCTTGAGGTGGGGAAACGGGTTGAGCTCCGTGGTCTGCTTCTTTAGAGAATTGTAAAAGAAGGGGAAAAAAATCTATAGTAAATGAAGAGAGCAATCATTAGTCCATGTGATTTATATGTAGGAAAGGCCTTGCTGTGTGTCTCCTGCAGGGTATTTGTGTGTATCATTTCTGTTATACTTTTACACTCAGCGACAAATGAAAGGCAAATTAGTTTAAGATTAAAAATCTGTGGGCATTTTATGGACATAATTATGGCTAGAGTTTCCTCGCCACTCCAGGGACAGTGTGTGGTTTGAACATAATTCCCATCCAGACGAGAAGGGAAAAAACCCAGGACATCCTGTTTATCTGTTTTTTTCAATGTGATCCACATGGCCAACAAATTAGATGAGTGAGTGCACCATCTATAATTTTATGCACAAGTTATCCATATTTTTTACGTAATAAGCTCAGGGTCTTGAGACAAAAATTAAGCATGCCAATTAAGACACTCTCCCAATCTTCTTTCTCTCTCCATCTTTTCTTCCTACAACTTCTTCTTCTCTCTTGATTATTTCTAATGCAGCAATCTCCCCGTCCTACCCCCATTCCCTGTCAGCATCTCAACCTCATAATTAGCCAGCATTAATTAGATGCACTGGCATAATTGTTAATCATTGGTTACGCTGGAAACATCTTGGAGACTGAACAGAATGCCAAGCAAGGCAGGAGGAAAACAACAGCTCAGTAGCAGAGGAAAAAAAATGCATGTAGATCCAAGAAAAAGGAATAAAAGTGTTTTTAACAAGTTTCTAAGACTCTGTATTTGCCCAGTGAGACTTCACACAGATCAGGCTGGCTAAGCAGTAATTCATTAATGACTTGGAGTCCACTGTTATCACCTGTTATTATTACTGCTTGCACTCCAGAGGGCGGTTTTGGGAATTAAAAACAAACTATTCCCGGGCTTTGGCTCACAGAGCGTGGGTTACGAACACACTAACGATCACCAGAATGGATGGCGTGAAATGGAAAGTCATGGTGAGAGTTTGCTTATGGAGTCCCTGGGCTTGCTGACACTGACTGCACCGCTGCCTGTCCATCTCAGATTACTGTCTAATCGAATTCAGCCTCATGTCTGGCTGCTCCCGCGGGTCTGCTCCGGTGGTCGACTCCTGTGATAAAACATAAAAACAAGACACCGCCATTTCATTGCGGAACGAGACAAAGGGGACCCCGGCGACCTGCATCGGCTGTCTTTAGCTATCGCTTTCTCGCTCTCTACATGTCATTCTTTGCTTCTGTTTATTTACTTGTTCGTAATCTTTGAGTGTGTCCCCGCCCCCCTCGCCCCGTCCTCACCTCTTCCCCAGGCATGTAGATGATGATATTGGGTCTCGGAGTAGACTGAGAGCAGGTTGTGTCATCAGGAGTCAGGCGGCATCCTGCAGAGGTTACACGGCTCATTCTTTATTCTCCATGTCAACTGCCCGTAAATGTTTATAGCTTGGTGGTAAGACCTCAGCTATTCAAATTATCTTGTCACAATGCATCCCTGAGCAGGAATAAAGCCCTCCTTTATGGGAAACTGTAAACAGTCGCTGTGTGCTTCATGGGGAACAATACCCATTTATAAGAGTCCAGTAGAGGCCATGTCCAAAGGGGACAGTAAACTTTTTCTCACTGTGTTTTCTTGCTTGCTTTCCCTTTCTTCTCCCCTGTCTCTTGTGCTCTCCTCTGGTTTCTTTTGCCTTTTTCACCCCTCCTTTCCCAGGTCTTGGCTGAGATCAGGCCGGGTTTTAATGAGAACTGCAGCCTTAGTCTGAGCCCTCCTCTCTATGCAGCTCCATGAGCCTCGTAATCCGCCATCGATCCTTCCATGAGTTGTTGCTGTCAGCTTTCTGAAATAACAGAAAGAAAAACAAAGCACCATTCCAATTAGTCCAGGTTATAATAGGGTATTATTACAGTGAGGGAGCACAGTTTGACGGAGCATGACGCATGTCATCGTTCCCTCAAAGCAAAGCCCCTCCGAGACACTGGGAGTGACATGGTGCCCTTCTTGCCAACCCACATCCTGCCCTTCTTTGCCAGCTCATATCCACGAACAGAAAGCTCTCACCACCACAGCTCGCAACGCAGAGCCAAGTAAGCACTCCATTTGAATGTGACTATAATCCTAATTACATACAGACAGCCCATTTGCTAAGAGCTTGGCTACTTCCTATATATAAATGTATATGTACATGAATGGACTTTGCTCTGTAAAATGTCTGCTGACGTGCTCAGAGCGCTCAAGGACAGGCGAGGGAGATAACCTTTCCAAGGAACAGCAGTGTTAGAATATGCCTTTCAAAGCTTTTGTCCCATCAGGAAGTCTCACCTTTGAGTAATTCAGTGGACAACTTTTGATTCTTTGCTCTCTTTTCATGGTGCTGAGGTTGTACAATGGAAATGATTTAAATAACAAAGAGAATCGTTTAAGGAATGAACACGCACTCATTTTCTCTGGATAATAGCCACACAGTCTGATATGGCAAACATCATTCATTTATTATTCATTTTTCTTTTTATAAATATTCTTAAATCAAGGTTTTAAGAACTACACACAATTTTATACATATAT
>JAPQRP010000002.1:32029975-32045145 GCA_037367295.1 Apogon hyalosoma
ATTTGATATGGTAGGTCTTAAGTTATGTTGCCATAAACTTGTTCACTGTATTGTGTTTAAATGTGGCCAGGTCATTACTGGAAATGAGAATCAGTTCTCACCTAACTTGCCTGGTTAAATAAAGGTTAAATAAATAAATGTGTCTAGGAAATGTCCAAGCTGTAAAGAAAGTAGTTAGTCTATTCAGTTCCACCCATTCTGACCTGTCAGTTATCCAATTATTAAGTATCAATTGTTCGTAACTTTACAGCCTCCGGTGAGAAATGCCTTGGAACGGTGGGAATCAAGGTGTTGGAGTAAATAAATACATTTTCCTAAATTCTAGGAGTCACACATTTTTGCCAGTATGGCCATAAAATAGGTTGTGAAATGGGAAGTAAATTCTGTTCTAAGTAGTCTTGAAAAGGTCTTGACGGGGTCATGTTTATCTAAACCCACTTTTATTAGTCTTTGGTTCATTTATTTGTGTATTTGGACC
The DNA here is from genome assembly GCA_037367295.1 of Apogon hyalosoma. Classification (NCBI taxonomy): domain Eukaryota; kingdom Metazoa; phylum Chordata; class Actinopteri; order Kurtiformes; family Apogonidae; genus Apogon; species Apogon hyalosoma. The sequence continues at coordinate 32,030,454 of JAPQRP010000002.1, forward strand.
CTAATAGTTCAAACAGTTTGAATTTGAACCCTCCAGGTGCTGCACAGCTATCTTTATATTCATTCCGGCAAAAATCGAGTGGATTTCTACAACCTGTTTTAATTCCTTCTTGTTCAACAACTTGTTCAGTTGTTGGTTTAACGGGACAGAGCAGCACAGCCAACAACCTGGGGGGGAGGGGCATGAATTGACTCATTTGCATTTAAAGGGCCAGTGCTCAAAACAACCTTTCTGGTGTCATTACTCAGAAATAGGGTTGAAAATGGACCTGTGGAGTTGAATGAATGAGGAATTCAGACCCAAGAATAGGATTTACAGTTTATGTAGAGCACAGGGAAATGTTTTAAAACGCATAATTCTATTTTTAAAAAAAGGCAAAATATCACTCCTTTAAAAAGTCTTAAATTTAGCTTGTACAAATTTGTAGGAGCTTTGACATTAGCAATTTATAAAATATTTCTGAATATTAATTATTTTTATAACTTTTCACAGGCATTTTATCCTAAAATATGATAAAGCTAGTCAGTCACATGAAGTATGCTCTGTTACCATGGTAATGCATGCCTTCTGCATGCAAAAGTAGAAACAGCATGAGAATAAATGATATCTAATAGATTTGGATATATTTTTGATTTCCATCTGAATGCTGTGAATAAAGGCCACATTCACCGTCCTGTTTGGATGTACACTCAGATGCTCTGTCCATGAACTCTTTTTACCTTGTGACCTTGTCAGTACCACTTTATGTGAAATCCATAATATATTGTTATTATTATTTTATTTCATTTGTAATTTATTTTATTCAATGTAAAATATTAAATACAAATGTTGCTATTGGTGCATTTATGAGCATTAGCCTGGGGTGACGTTTCATCTGCAGTGCATAGGCAGGTCACTGTTAAAACTTTCACACATCAACACAACATATTAGACAGGATACATAGTAATACTCGACATATGCCACATGTATAAATGTCATATGCACTGTTGCCCATAAAGTTGAAATAATGTTGTTTTCAGACACATTCCTCTTTTTATTCCTATTAAGACACATCAGTATCACCTCTGACCAGGTACAATGATTACATACCCAGACCCAGTTACACTTCATCTACCAAGAATAAATCACATTGTCACAATCCTTTCACGAGAAGACGTAAAACATATTTTATTCAAACTTTATGTTCAACATTGTACATCTCACTGGTTTGAATAAAGTCTAAACTGTCAAAGCTCCAAGGGTGATATTTCTCCATTATCCAACATTGAGGGTATTGTGTCAACTTTTTGTTCAGTACTTTTCAGGTTTGTTTGCACAAGGATTCTAAGGGTTTAACAAGAGTTTCTCCCATCTGTGACACAACAAGACATACGAGACAGGATCATGGTGCACATATCTTACCTGAATTGACACTAAGAACTTTTCTAATCACTCTGAAATTATCCAAATTGTATATAATGGTTACAGCAATTATGACCCAGGATAGTGTTAATACCACTATACTTAACTATGATTATAGTTAAATGAACTCATGTTTAACAGCGATGTTATATAACAGTGATCATAAGTCCTTATAATGCCAGTGTCGATAATGAAATATGAGTATACTTACAATATATTATAGTGAGTCATCCATCAGAGGGTGCGTTTCTGTTCATACCTGCTAAAAATGTAATTTCAGTGTTTTGTACTGGTCTAGTATTGATTTAATTTTATTCTTTTTCATTGTACTTAAATCAGACAGTGACCCCTTATAATGACTTATAACCTTCACGTTATGCGTTGCATTCATTTGTTCATTCATCACTGCTTATCCTTGACAGGGTCTTGGTGGTGCTGGAACCCATCCCAGCTACCAACAGGTGAATGTGTCGCCAGTTCATTACAGGTCTTATATTTTCGCTGTCGGGTGGAAACCTCTTATGTCCAAAATGGTTATTTTTCAGGAAACTGGAAAAATAATGTATATTTTAAATAAATGGAGTTAAGAGATGTAGTCATAATTAAGAAGTAGAACACGGTAAATCAGAAAAAAAATAAGTATGGTGTTTTTTTTGTCAGTCAGTAGAGCTGCACTATATATTGTTTGAGCATCGACATTGCGATGTACATGTGCGCAATAGTCACATCGCAATTCAACTTATATACTAAGTGTGGGTGATACTGTAATTTTGGGATCAATCCAATACCAAGTAAATACAGGGCTAATATCACAGATACTTTTTACTTAAAATGTCATGATCTTTGAATCATTTTGTGATTGTGTCTTTAGTTAGTTGATTATGATTATGATAAAACACAAGACAAAGACTTTAGGCAAATAAACATGTTTAAAAAAACAATTGCAACATCATGTTTGACAACATCTTCGACTGTTTGTTGTGGACATGGCCATAAAACTAACTACAATATAAAACAATGTAACAGTATAAAAATATTAAAATAATTCCCCTTTTAAATTTGTGGTGTTACCACAGTGGTGAATGACTTTATTGCACACATCACATGTGGCAGTTTCCCTGTCAGCTGCAGTGAACAAGCTCCACACAGCGCTTCTCTTTCACTTCGCCATCACGGGCTGCTCTCAGTCAGTGCTCTGACTTGCCACTCTCCGGTAGAGTGTGTGTATGTGTGTGTCTGTGAGGAAATTCAAGTAATTTGCTGGACGTATAGAAGAGAAACTGCAACAAAAGTATCAATCTCATCACGCTAGTATTGATCTGATACCAACACTCACCTTGGTATCGATGCTATCGATATTTAGATCGATACGCCCAGCCCTATTATACTCCTGCCCTCTTACCCTATCTTTTTACTGATCATAAATTTGCATGTCAGTGCCACAAAATAGCAACAAATCTTATACAAATCAAAACAAATCCTGACTAAGCCTTCACAAAACACAAAAATGCTGTACACATCAAAATAAACTGTCCATCGAAATGGGGTTCAACATAAGTCATAATAAAGACAGTAAAATATCAAGGGGAGCCTCATATGCTTTATGAAGTTTCCCTTGGCAAAGCAAATTTGTTCAGCACCAAAAGGCAGACAGACTACCATTCAGCTGTTATGATGCTGGACAAGACGGGTAAAATAAATAAATAAATAAATAAACTGTCCATTTCATAGCAATAATACGCATTTTAAAAGTAAACTCAATACTTTACATATATTATGATTATTTGAACATTATGAATAATCACAAGTACTGAAACTGTGTTTTCATAGCACTATTTGCACATTGTAACATATTATACTGTAAGTACATTCAATTTGCTATAGACATGGGCTTTATAGACGGTGTTACCACATTGTCAAACTTAGTTTTAACAGAATGTAAAGTGACATGTGGTGTGACAGGGTATGAAAAGAGTCAGTTTAGTGTTTCGCGTCTCGCACATTGTGTGTGAGTTGGCAGCTCTGTTCCGTGAGCTGCTTACTGTCTGCATTTCAAGATGAGTCATCTGCAAATGTCACTTCAAGGACACACCAAGGGTTTGTTTTCCTTCAAATCAGACGTAAAATCTCACCGTATGTCTGTTCTTCTGTACAGTTAAAGAGACGTATAGGTAGGTATAACCGTTTTGTGATAGGGTGTGTCTACCCTTTGTTCGATAAAAGACGAGCACTAAATGGATCCCTTTCCGTACTGTCCTAACATTTTCATCTATTTTCTATTCGATAATGATGCTGTCACTGGAAATGAGTTGCTATTTACTGCTCATTTATGTCACTGAAAAATATCATTAGCCCAAATTGTGACAGAAATTATTCTTGTGTGGAATAAACGCTGCTCAGAGCAATACAGTCTACAATATGATTATTATTATTATTATTATTATTATTATTGTTGTTGTTGTTGCTGTTGTTGTTGTTTACTCCTGTGTTGAGGTGTTAAAGTTACATTATGGTTGGTTATGGAACAAATTGCTTCAAAAAGTCAGCACCACATCTCACTTTTAATAAAGCAACTTTGACAAAGCAGAAAAGTACGGCAGACTTAGTTATGCAATCAAGAATTGAAGGATGCTTTTTAATGGCTGCCAATAGATTTTTCTCTTGTAACTGAAGTAAAATGCACAAAAAAAGCCAACAATGGATTGATCTTAAAAAACTACCGCCTGTGTAAACAAGGCTTGATAACGAATTCCCCCTTTCACAAACTTTCAGTTCAGAAGGGACCACATGGTTTTTCGTCTTTTCATGAGGATTGTTATCAATAACAAAGCACAGAATATGGCAAGACTCATCCTTTAATATAAGTTTAGGAAACTAAAAGAACTCTGTAAAAAGCAGACTCAGTCATGACCATGGTAACGGTTAAAAAAGCATCTTCATGATTAAAAGAAGCTACTGCTGGCTTTTGGAGGAAGAATGTTAACACTTTCCACATTTTCTATGCCCAGATATCCACCATGACCTCCTCTTGACAAGACTTTTAGAGTTCTGAAGAAAAAAAAATGCAACTTTCTGCTTTTTGCTACTGAGAGGAGATAATTTTATTTTATTTATTTTTTATTTTTTCGCCAAATTGCAAGGGGCTGCCTGTCAAGGAAACTCAAGGTAATTTTAGGCAATTGAATAAACAGCTGTTATCCTAGCAAGGACGGTTACTGTAAAGAAGCAGCGTATTTCTGTACGGCGGGTCACCACATACGACAAAAATACATCACAGAGACACCGCCGCCGCCGTGGCTGATTACTCACTTAATGCAGTTTCATACCATATCAGGCTGTTTTGTGCTAGTTCGGCCCTCAGCTTCTGACAACACAGCCAAGGTAGCAGGTGAAAGAGTTCATTAGAGTAGCAAGCTGGGGTCCACAACAAGAATCCTCTTCACATGGAATAGCAGAGCTTAGCCTCCAGCTGTGACCTCTCCCATCCAGCATGCAGAGATTATTCGCCAGTGCAGAAGACTCAAGGCAAACAGTGCTCACATGGAGACACACACTTTAGTCGAGCCAGAGAGTTTAACAAGTAGCATAAGCACAACCTTGCCGTGCAACATAGTGCCCCCAGACTAACTTCTACCATAAACCTCCCCCACAACTCGCTCTCTGCCGTTCAAATATTTTCTTTTATTTATGAATATTTACAAAGGTCAAAGCTTCAAAAGTTTGGAAGTTGTTGAAAGAAATACGAAGAGCTAAGGTCAAGGTGAGGGGTGTAATGAAGGCAGAAAACAAAAATCTCAGCATACAGATATTACAGTCTGTGCATGCTGATGATTTTTTTGTCCTTCACCAACCCTTCAAACAGCAGAACATGTTCTCTAGTTCTCCTTCATATAGGAGCGGGAAACAATGTCTACCTATATAACAGACACCATCAACCATACCCTTCCCCAAATCTCAGCGTGTCAAGAATTCAACCTAAAAATGTCTGTATGAACACAGCTGTATGGCACACTATTAAAAATTAACTAAAATTGATATGTATCCTGATATAACCCAGAAACAGCCCCTCGGATGCCATCTGCTCTGCGATGGGGAAACTTGCATCCCCATGCGCAGAATACACTGCCTCAGATAGCATCATTCTTTAATTAAGCAAATCATCGAAGTCAGTCTTTCAAACTGGGTTTCATACTGCGCAGAGAGCATGAGGGGGAAAAAGCCAAAAATAAATGTTCTTTGTAAGTTGAGTCACGTTTAACTCTTAATTCTTTTAAGATGGCTTTTTTCAATAAAGGAAAAAAGGTCTAGGAAAGGGAAGCAAACTGTTTTCATTTATTTGCTAAAATAAATTTCTTGTATTGTTGGAGCAAAACCTTTATTAAGCTATTCAATTAGTTCTCTTTGATGAAAGGCTTGTGTTTCTCCAAAAAGATCTTATTTGTACAGGATTTCTTCTCTGCACATTTTCTCTTTTTGGCATGGTGAGAAATAAACAACACAAATCAACTCACCATTAAAACTGGAGGTGAATCTGCAATAAAATCTAAAAATGCAAAAAAAAAAAAATCTTTTGGTTTTCAGCAATTGACTAAGAAAACAGGGTTTGAGTTCCACTGGGATTAATGTGCTATAAATGTTTGGTGTTATGCAGCATCTTAGGATAAACGTCAATTAAATGAAATAAGCTTTTCCATCCAATTACTGTCCGTGTCTGACCGCAAACAACACAGCTTGTTTTAACTAGATATGGCAAAAGTCTAGGGTGTCTGACTCACTCAAGCCTCCCTCCTGTCCTTGTTCTACTTGTCTGACTCCACCAAATGGGTAATGGATTTCGAGAAAAATAGCAGCCAAGAAAACCAGCCAGCCAATCAAAATGTTCTCCAACAGTACATCCACTATCTCCAATCATGACAGCAGAGGCTGTTGAGTTCAAGCTCTGTTAGAAAAGATGAAGATGGAAAAGTTATTTTACAGTCACTCTTACTTGCTATGTGGAAGGTAAATGCAGCTAAGAGCCTGTGAGCCAGTACCAGTGGAGTACAGTTTGTTTTAGACGTCAAAAAGTCCCCGAATAACAGACTGTACCTTGTCCAGTTGGTTTTACAAAAAAATTAAATTGTAAAGGCACTGGAACCTTTAGCATTACGCAGTAAATTGTCAGCATGGAAGCACCATTCACTGGGTATGACCATTTATTTTTCCACTACTATTATGCAAATATCAGTCCGTTCATAAAAATAAGCATTATGTGCATTTGAATGGCTCTTGTATGGTTTAGCGGCACAAAGGCTAAAAAAAGAAATTAATAATTATCAAGCCCCCTGTCCTTCAGTGTTTGATTCATTATAACTTTAATGGAATAAAACATAAACGTACTGCAGCATGGGATAAAAGTGGATTTTAAGAGTCAGATGTACTATTTCAGATAAAAACATATGACTGTGTTGTGTTGATAAAGGAGTTTATAAACAAAGCCAGAGGTCCTTGAAGCAGAATTTAATCCATTTTGTAAAAAAAAAAAAAAATGAAGCTTACGGTAGTTTTGACCTTTGAACTCTCCTTCTTGCTCATACAGAGTTGATTCAGTCTTTCACTCACATTTATTTCTAGATGTTCATTAATGCATACATGTTTTATTGCATAATATGGCATATCTGTTTTATTATTAAGATACAATTATATTTCTTGAGTTATGTTAAGGAGTGTCTTTATTGGTCTACATATTACAGTTATATTTACATCGACACAACAACTTTTCCACACCAACCAAGAGAAAACTTTTCTTGAATATTTCAAGATTTTTCAAAATTTTATCTTTTCTCTTGCTTGTTTTTTTGTGCATGAAAACCGCTGGATAGAAATGTATATATTGAAAACCCAGAGGAATAAAAGCTGCAGGAGGTGACAATGAGGGAAAGAGAATGCCAGAATTTCGAAATTTACAGTCTCGCTAAAGGAAAAAAAAAAAAAAAGTCCCATGATCTAATATTTAACCTTAGCCTTATTTAGCCTTTAGCTTTGATTATGCTCCACATTCACTGTGGAATTGCTTTGATAAGCTTATGCAAAAGTTATTTCCATCATTTTATGGACACTTAACGTTGCTGAACCTAGGCCTGACCAACTGAAGTGACCGCAGATCATAACACTGCCCCCATAGGCTTGTACTATAGGCACTAGGCATAATGGGTAATCAGTTGATCTGCCCTCTTCTCACCCTGATGCACTAATCTTATCAAAACATGTAAATAATTGGTGTAAAATACAGTTTGTCATCTTTTCATGGTCATCAGATATGACCCAGTTGGACGTTCAGAGGCTCCGTAGTGAACGTGGAAACACTGTCATCCTCTGCAACGTTGATTCACCAGTAAAACCCATGGAGTTGGATCAATGACAGTGGATGGAGACACTTAGTTTATGCTCACTTAATGATATATTTTACTGAAAAAGTCACTTTTTCTTCAGTTTTCTCTCTTTTTGTTATAATAACCCTCAAATGTACACTCAGCATGATGATTAAAATACATGATCAGTCAATTCAGTATAAGAAAATATGTAATTTTCCCTGAAAAATGCAAAATACAGAGGATAATTTTATGACAAATGGTGATAAATCACTCAAGAAAGGTTAAATGAAGACAAAAATAATAATTTGAGAACTGCTACAAAAGTATCACTAGGTCTTTATGGGTTAACTGTTAAAAATGGTGTAATACTTGATGTGGGTCTTATACTCAGTGTGAAAAATTCTAGACAAGGTATTTGTCATAATGCCCTACACTACAAAAAGCAGTCTAGCCTTGATGAGGAGGAAGGTTTTTTTTTTTTTTCTGAAGACAGTAGAAGGTCTTTGGAGAGCAGTACACAAATAACAGTTTCAACATCTGTTTTGTAATCTCACACCTGCAATCTTCCCCTTACCTTAGACTTTATTCAAACAGTCAATGATTTTCAGGGTGAAAAAGTGATGGTCTTATTTCCTTTCTTCCCTGCAAGGCCAGAGATTTTTTTTTTTTTTTTTTTTTTTGGCGCAGCGCAGATATCTTTTTGTAATTTGCCAGCTCTGGAAGGCTGTGTCTCAGAATGTCTGCTGTAATAAACAGAGAACTACCAGGTCACATGTGAACTGATTACGTGGAAGTCACATTGCCAAAAATATTCAGCTGCTGGCAAACAGTCAGACTAACTCTTCTGTTCTAAAGGTGAGGGATAATTACTGATAGATGTGACAAACTGAAAAATTCACAGATGATAGATTTTTATCAGAAACCTTGTGACTTAATGGTTTGAAAAACTGAACTGAACAAGCATATCTTCTTTATTCCATGTAAATGTTTATAGCTCTTTTGCACAGACTCTTAGCATTTCATGGTGGAAAAGCTAAGTATCTATTAGCACATGAGAGGATCAGTCCCTAAAAAAGTAAATGCCTAATACATCAGGCTACTTCATACAACTTTAAAATAATAGCTTTATTAAAGCAGAATATGTCTTTCACCACAAAGTTTTCTTCAAATTTGTAAAACCCTAGTGATAATTATCACTAATCCATTAGTCTTTCTGTGTTTATACGCCTAAATCACTTTCCTCACGGTGAACAACTTCAAAGATGACTCCAACATACGCAGTCTATTTGTTTGCATACCAAACCACCTTTTTGGAAATTTTGTTTGCGAAGTGCATTGTAGAAATTGGAATTCCACATAGCCACAGCAGCAACAAACAAGACGGCAACAAGCAATGAAACCATGTCCGCTACCGGGTGAGAAAAAATGGAAGGAATCACTAGTCACTTTTCCATTGGATAAATGTGCAAAACTTTACTGTTATTTACTAAATGTAGAAAAAACAGATGTACGTAATGTAGGTTTTTCCATTAACTCACAAATGCAATGATTTGTTTATTTATCGCAAGATGACATGAGAAGTCATTCCATAAACATGGCGACGACCGTAAATATCATGTTGATTTACAGATAGAGTCACTATTATTATATATTACCCCTCTATCTCGTACTAAATTTAAAAAAAATATTCCGTTTCCTGGTGTGTCCACACATACCTTGCCATGTTTCTTTTAAAACTCGCCTTCTTTGCTTGTTGTAACGTCCGTCAACATCCGTTTTTTTAATTCACCTGATTGTAGTTGCAAAAAAAGGTCTTTCCATTGCAGTTTTACGTAATATACCATTTGCACCACGCCCAAAAAAACACCTCTTGCCAGCGCAAAAAACATTTAATCGAAAAATGACAGTTTTAGTTACATTTTTATGTGCGACTTATATTTGTGCAATTTGAGGGTCAATGGAAAAGCACCTACTGTAAGTCGATTGTCATCTTATAATACAGGACGTGTGATCGTGAAAAACAATACTTAGACATCAGTTTCATGGCATTTTCAGAATATATTATTTACGCTGCTTTAATAGAAGAAGAAATTGCATGCTTCAACTCTTAATAGAAAACACATTGAAATAAAAACACTAGGCTTTCTATTCTCAGTGCTTCTTTGTACCTGTGCCAACGCTGCACCTCCTTGCTATTATAACCTGCTTCTTGAAACTGTATTCTTGTGTGACGACAGACTTGCAGGTTGTCATTAAAAGCAGTAAAGCTAGTGGTGTGTTACATTACCACCAGAACAGTTTGTAGGTCTTGCTCAACAGCCCTTCTCTTCATTAAAAGTTAGTTAATTGACGGTGAACTGGATCTACTTATGAAGGAGTAATGAGCTGGGAGGGAAGGTCAGGTTCAGTGAATCGGCACCACACTAATTAATATAAAGAAAAACCTTTAAGATTCTGTTTAACTTGTACAAAGAAACAGTATAAAATAGGATTACTGCAATAATAATTTGTCTACATACATCCCCACATTGGAAAGAGTTGGGATGGTATAGAAAATGCTAATTAAAAACAGAAAAGCAGGAACATTAAAATGTGCTTGGACTTGTATTTGATTGTAGACAGTATGAATAAAACGTATGTCATACATATAAATCCATTCCTCAAATTTATGCTGCAACACATTGGAGAAAAAGAGCTAGTAATGAGTTAAACTAGTGGAATAAAAATGGGATTTGAAAAGATTGTTGTAGTCCAGCAGCAGCATCCAGGAAACGTCTCGTCCTTTAGAAACTAAGATGGGCAGACGATCGGCAGTTTGTCAAGAAATTAAGAGAAAGTTACTGAAACGTTGAAAGACAATGTTCCTCGAAAATAGATAGGAAGAGAATTTGGATTATTCCAGAGCAGAACATAAAAGATTCATAAAGACTGAATGTATTTCAGTCTTTAAAGGGCAAGGGCTCAAGCTCAGACTGAACACCGTGATCTCTGACTCCTCAAACGACATCGTATAAAAGTCCTTCATTCATCTGTAATTAATAGAAACACATGGTTCCTGATTACAGTGGCAAACCTTCGTCTAACTCTGCAATACGGAGTTACTTCCATAAAAAACAGTTCAAAACTTGGCACACTGAGACAAAAGAAAGTAGAATTGTTATCATGTCCAGAAGTGTTGTGGACACCTGGGATGGACCATCGCTCAGTGGTAATGTGAACTGTCATGGGACCAATCAGTACTGATAGAAATGGACATCGTGTGCTCTGGATCACAGATGAAACAGACCATCAAAACTGTTGCCATGAGCGCCAGGGTCTGTCATGGTCTGGGGTTGCATCTGCGTCCTTGGCAAAGTTCATTATCACTTCTGTGATACATCATTAGCGCTGAAAAGTACATCAATATTTGCGAGTATATGCTGCCTTCAAGATGATCATTTTTCCTGTGACATCTATGAATCTTCCAACAAGACTATGCAAAACCACATTGTGCACACATTTCAAAGACCTGAGGAAGAAGAGGATGAGGGTGCTGGACTGGTCTGATGCTTGTCCCCAATAGTGAATATGTACCACATCTTAAAGGTGGCCTGCCACACAAAACTTTTTTTACTTGTATTTTTTGAAATATGTTCAGTCCATAGGTGTTTGTGTTATGCAGTGAATCTGAAAATGAACCTCTACCTCCTCTGTCTGCTATTGCCACTGGAAAGAAATAAGCGGAGAAATCAGGTCAATTAGAAAAGCTGGTCAGTGTGACGTGTTAATGCCCAGGTGAGACCACACCCACAGAATTCATCTAGCCGTGCAAGAGGCATAGAAGCCAGGAGTCGGACGTTCCAAGCATGTTACGTTTCCCTTTCATTTCATCAGCTCCTCTACTTGTTGCACAGGGCTGAAAAGCCAGACTCTCATTGGCTAGCTGTTAGCCAATCAGAGTCCAGCAGATTAGCATGTTGAATATTAATGACAACTGGTGCAGGCTTTCTATACCACATTAGAATGGCTTGAAATTTGGTTAACCATGGCATTTTTTCCACAAAAATGTGACAGAGTCCATGGTAGAACTTAAGACATTACCACAAAAGTAGTGAAATACATTTGGCAGGACACCTTTAAAACACAGAATGCTAAAACAGGGTTCCTGTGGGGTCTTAAAAAGTCTTAAAAGTCTTGAATTTACAAACCTGCATTTAATACCTTGAAAAAGTCTTTAAAAGGTATTACATTTGATATGGTAGGTCTTAAGTTATGTTGCCATAAATGTGTTTAAATGTGTCTGTTAAATGTCCTAGCTGCAAAGACAGTAACATTAGTCTACTCAGTTCCACCAGTTCCAACCCAACAATTTACACCTAAATTAGGAACCAATTATCGCTAACTTTACAGACCCTGGTGAGAAATCTCAGAACGGTTGTAATCGAGGTGTTACAGGGAAGTAAATACATTTTCTTAAATTCTAGGAGTCACAAGTTTTTGCCAGTATGGCCATGAAATACGCTTTGAAAAAATAAAATAAATAGCCTTAAAAAGTCTTAAATTTAACTTGTGGGAACGCTGTATAATCAAGACAACGATCAATGAGACAAAACATCATCACTTGGTGTCTTCAGTCCCTGAATATCTTTCAAGCTGCAACATTATTAAGAGATAAATGCTTCACTTTGCCAATTTTTATTGGAATGAATGTCAAGAATCAATGTTGAAATGTTTGTTTATATTTTAAAAGCTAATCACTGTTTTGATTTGAGTCTATCATAGCGTCCAAACTTTGTTCTGATCTGGGATTGTGTCTGGAATATCCTCAGTTCAATTCTGTTGTAAGCACCAATATGTTCCTTTTTTGGGCTTGTTGCTTCTCAGCATCAGGTCCACCCTCATCCTTCCATTTTCTGTCCATTTGACCAGTCATGTACGTATAGGCAACTGTTCATCCTGCCGACCTGCAGCGAACACATTTGCCAATTTAAGCAAACACTTCATCATTATTCCCTCTGTCAGCAGGCGCTCTTTCTCTCCCTTTATGTCTCCCTGTGTGTGCTCTGCCATTTTCATCTTCCTTTTTTGTTGTTGTTGTTGTTTTAGTAAATAGCTGGCTGGTCTCCATGCTTGTGTTCTGCATCTCTCCCTCTCTCCAGTTCCTGCTTTATCTCCTCCATCTCTCCAACTGTCCTCCTCGTTCCTCTCTCCCTGCCCTCCCATCTGCTGATCATGCCCTGATTACTCTGCAGAGGTTCTTCTTCTGTCTTTTTCCCCCTGATGTTCCCCCATTCTGTCCCCTATCTATCAGACTGTCTTAAGCCACAATCACTCCATCTCTCTATCTCTCTCTACCTGAGCCTCCTTCACCTTCCCTTTTTTTCCTTTCCTTGGCCCTTACTCTATTTCTTTCATCCATCAACCTCTTTCTCCCTCCATTTATTCGCAGAAGCATCCATTCGTCTATCCATCCATCCGTTCACCCGGCTGACTACTCCTCTTCCCCCTCTTCTTCTCCTCCTCCCAGTCCGGTCCACACCCTACAGCGGTGGAATCAGAATGTAGGGGAGATAGAGCATGAGCCAAGATAAGCTCCCCCCGCAGGTCACTGTCTATGTACCAGCTGATAGGAATCAATCTGCACCCCGGGATGCTGCTCCTTTTGTTATGTTCCTCCTCTCTGTTACAGGCCCCCTTGTTTTATTTTCCTTTCACTTTAATCCCCGCCAGTGTTTTTTTTTTTTTTTTGAAGCAGTGCCAAAAATCATTACAGCCCATGATCTTTTCCTCCTGTTCCGTGTCATTGTACTGAATCTCCACTTCATGGCGGAGCTTTTTCTGTTCCGTATTAAACACATGTGTACAGTTAAGTACCGTGCAAAAATCTTAGACCACCTCTAGGTTTGTTGTTTTTGCAGGGTGCAAAGGGAGGTCACACTATATACAACCACAATGGTTTGTAGAAGCTGAAACATTTGTTTTTAATGCTGTACATACTACTAACATATTTAGATTCCTTCATTATACTTAGAAATGCATAGAATAGAATAGAATAGAATAGAATAGAATAGAATAGAATAGAATAGAATAGAATAGAATAGAATAGATTTTATTGTCATTACACAGGTTGTTCAGTGAAATTACAGGTGGTCCCCCAGCAACAGAGCACTATGCACCTATATCAGGGATGTCAAATTAATTTTAGTTCAGGGGCCACATTCAACCCAATATGATCTAAGGTGGGCTAGACCAGTAAAATTATAGCATAATAATATATTAAATATTGTCAACTCCAAACTTTGGTCTATGTTTTAGAGTGAAAAAAAGTAAAATTACAGTATGAGAATGTTTACATCTACAAACTATCCTTTTAAAAATTGTGAATAACATGAACAACCACAAACAAACAGAATTGTATTAAGAAAAATGATTGTATTTTTTTAACAATATTATTCCTCAGCTTCTAATTTGTACTTTGTACAACTCATAGAGCTCAGTGGATCTACAAATACACAAAACATTTAGAAACAGGCAGAATATGGTTAAAAATTCCACTTCTCAAAAGACATTTCAGGTTGTTCATAGTCGTTCAGGTTAGTCAAATTTTTTTGTGAAAGGATAGCTTGTAAATGTAAACATTTTCATGTAATTTGACTTTTTTTTTTACACTAAAACAAAGAGAAAAAGTGAAGCTGTCATTATTTATAGGTTATTATGGTAGTATTTTATGGATCTGACCCCCTTGAGACTGCATTGTTCTGAATGTGGAACCTGAACTGAAATAACTAATAATAATAATAATAATAATAACAATAATAATAATAGTGTAATTCTTGCATTCCACAAATTATCCTACGGGCTGGATTGGACCCTTTGGTGGGCTGTTTTTTTTTTCCCCATGGACTGTATGTTTGATGCCTGTGGACTATATACAACAGAATAAAACACAGACATTACA
>JAPQRP010000002.1:32127932-32146130 GCA_037367295.1 Apogon hyalosoma
CTCTCCTCTCCTCTCCTCTCCTCTCCTCTCCTCTCCTCTCCTCTCCTCTCCTCTCCTCTCCTCTCCTCTCCTCTTGTTCATCCCTATGCAGATGAGAGGACAGTTTCCTGTGTGTTACTAATGCTGTGCCTCAAGCTCTCCTATCAACTTGTCAGAAAAGGGGGCTGTCTTATTAAAGGCCTTATGCAGATTAAGAGTTCTCAACAGAAATGTTATATGATTCAGTTTGGGCCAACCTTGGTCTAACTTGTCATAATCATATTATGCAACGCTATCTATTTATTATGAACGCATGAGTCAGCAGGCAGTGGCTAGTTGGGCAAATAGTAGGGTGCTGATGAAAGAGGACAATGAGCTGTAGGACTACTTATACACATGCTTTTATCCACATGTGGTGAGCGCAGCACTGCTCATATGCTAATTTAGCCTCATAGTTTCTATTTGGATCTGCCTCCAAGGCCTAAGCCTCAATAGTGCAACCTTTGACAACACACTCTTGTCATGTACACACACACACATTTCACATGGTCTTCTGATGTATTCAGAATCCATCTGTCAGGGTGTTATGAGTCACTGCATTGACGACTTGATTATTTGGTGAGGAATGAACAGCCCCGTCTAGTGATATCTCTGTCAAACACTCTGTGAATGTGTAGCATTTGTTTGTGTTTGTTTTTGTTTGTGAGAGGAACCATGGGGAAAGGTGTTCCTCGAAATGTATGTATGTGTAGTCCACATTCTGATCAACAGGCGACCTAGAATCTAGTATCGTTCAACATTGTTTCCCTGCCAAGGTACAGGCGCATATCCGCTGTGACTTACTGCAGCCACCAGCTAATACTGTTTTGTAGGAGGCTGTGGGCTTTGATAAACAGTAGTGCTGCTGACTGAATCTGAGCAGGTGGTTGTGTCAGAGCCTCCCCAGGCTGTTTCTTCCAAAGAATGGGTTTCTGCCTGCCAGGTGTGTGCATATGTGTGCTGCATATGCGTGGCTACATGCTTGTATTTTTGTTTGTGTTAGGAAGAGAGACAGAGAGGCTCCTGGCTTTTTCTCTTATGTAACTCTTAAGAGGGTTTCCTCTTCTCCACATGAAAGCCATTTTGCACTATATTTCAGATGGCTGCATGTTCCTAGTGCTGGAGGAGCTGTGCAGTTTGTTAATTCTCTGACTCACTGGTATATCCTGTTTTACAGTATCTCCTCATTATAGTCTCTATTCTGTATAAACATGCATGTCAGTGCATGTGAAGATAGTTATAACACATTTTGTTTTACGCCTTATGAGGGCCAGTATTCCTGCCCTGTGATCGCCACTAAAACTGTGGAACATTGGTGTTACAGTTTAACTTTGCTGATATAGTTTATTAATGTCACTTCGTGCACTGGTTTTTAGCCAGTTTCGGGCCCAAGGCACCCTAGTGCTTGTTATCCAGTATCAAAATATAATGATTCTGTGTTATCTGACAGCACCACTGTAAAGCAAAAAAGCCACTGGCTAAATTGTGTTATACTTGTTTTTCACAAATGAATGTAAAGTGTTTACTAATGTGAGAGCTCCGCTGGTAACCTTCACCTTTACTATGTTATTTTCTTTCTACAGTTTTAACTTTTTGTGGGGTTGTACTCAATTTGCTTAAGGGATACTGTTTTTTCTTGCACTGAGCTCAGGCAAAGACCTTGCATGCAAATGTCTCTTAATGAAATTGATCATTATTACTTTTTACTTGGTTTATTTAATGGCCTAAACAGAATCATAGTGAGTGTTATAGTGTAATTGTTATTGGCTGTTGTAATAGTAATTGGCTGTTGCTGTGCTGATTATGTTGATAAACAAAACAGAATTATGCTGGTACTGCTAGGTATTCACGTTCATCCCTAGTGACCTGATTAGAGGTCAGTTGCCTGTTTTGGTTACGTAGAGGCTAATTTCTGTTAACTGCTGCTGTGGGTGTTATGTTTTTTATTACAGTACAGTGAACTAACTCCATTTACTTTCCCTATATAAAAAAACTACACCTAAATGATCGTACAATGCATTGGTTCATAATATTAACTGTCAGCTGGTGAGCTACAGTCTGTCCAGTAGGAGGAACTTTGCAATATCCTGCAACATTCCCTGAGATCCCATCTTAATCAGCAGAGTGTCCAAACAAATACAAGCAGAAGAGCCTCCGTATAAATACATACACTTTTGTTACATGTTTTTAACATCCCCTTAAACAATTTCTCTTCCAATGTAGCTTTTATATATAGAGATAGCAAGAGTGGCCTTATTTGTAACATAGACTAAAATAGTATAGTCATTATGAACTTTTTTAGGAGCTCATATGAAATCTTTTTCTGGCAGTGATAAAACTGACAAATGAGTTATCTGTTTTTACTGAGCTTTTTTAGGCTCGATAACAGCTGCGATCTGAATATAAGTTAATTAAGGTTTGTAGTCTGAATAAAACACATAGCTCCAGTCGTGGTCACTTTGTCTCTGTTCTAAAATAATGAGACAGAAGCTAACTGCCTGTACAGTGGTCTGCTAGTTAGAATGTATCCTGCAGGCCTCTGTGAAGGATGGGCTGGATTTTTCTGGCAGCTGCCACTTCTTATGTACATTATTTAGCTTAACTTTCTCCCCCTGACCTCTCCAGCTCCACATGCGGCGTCAGAGAAAACCTTCCATCACATACAAATATTACGCAACCCCTCGCTCCTTGCATTTCCTCCCCATTCCCCCTCTCCTTCTACCTCTTTCCCCCTGAACTCAGTGCTCGTCATCCCTCCTTCCATCACTACTATCTTTACTTTATCCTCTTTTTATATCAGCTTTTCTTTCTTCCCCTCACCCCCAGCCCCACCTACTGCTGTTCCTCCCTCCAGGCATGTGAAAACACCTGCTTCCTGGGGTCTACTGTGTGCACAAACGGTTTGTGTGTTGAACATGAGGCTGTTTTCTGTGAATAGTCATATCTTTAGATCAGAGGTGTCAAACTCATTTTAGTTCAGGGGTCATGTACAGCCCAATATGATGTCAAATGGGTAAAATAATAACAGTGAAAAAAGTTGAATTACATCATGAAAGTGTTTACATATACTAAGTTTCCTTAAAAATCTGAATAACATGAACAACCTGAAATGTCTTAAGAAAAATAAGTGAATTTTTAACAATGTTATTCCTCAGTTTAGTATTTACACATGTACATAACAACTTACAGATCACAGTGGATCTAAAAATACACAAAACATTTAGAAACAGGCAGAATATTCAGGTTGTCCCTATTTGTTCAGGCTATTCACATGTTTTGTGAAAAGATGGTTTGTATGTGGGTGCTTCTATGAAACTGGTCCTAAAAACAGGACATGGGGCTAAAAAGTCAAACCAGATGTAGACTAATGTTATGAAGCAAGTTTGGAAGCACTTTGGGTATATTTTAATTTATTTATTTTAAAAATAAGTACTTACTGAGATAAAAGAGAAACAGTTTTTCAGACAAAACACATTTTTATGTTATTTTACATAATTTTTATACAAAAATCTGCATGTAACACGGTCAAAAGGACACGAAAATTACACACTACTATTTTTTTTTAAATATCTCTTTATTCTCTCATAGGTACATTTTGAGACTCAAACTAATTATGCAAGGCAGAGTGTTTCACAAAAGTGACTGCTGTAGCCAAATCATTCACAATTTATATGCGTTTAAATAGGCAGGTTCTGCATGTAACGCAAGATGACACGATGGGTTACACACACAATGAGACTGCTGATTCATGAAAAACCCATATGTCTGGATTAAAAAAAACACTAGGATCATCAAATTTAACACAGTGTCTTTATTTATAGTGGTATATAAGACCATTTACAGCCATGTTTTCCAGATCAGATGCACTGACAGATAGATAGCTTTTCATGTCCCAATTTCGGTCCTATTTTTGGCCCCAATATTTTATTAAAAATGCATTAATTTTGTAATGGCTCTAAACAATAGTATATATATTTTTGCATTTATCTGAGGTCATCATTAGGTACATCCTGGGGGCAAATATGTCTAAATTTGTCTTCTGTTATTGGTTCTAAAAAAGCTGGCACAGTGCCAGGTACCAAAATGTACCCAGTGTCTTAGAAGCACCTATATGCAAACATTTTTATGTAATTTTACTTTTTTTACACTAAAACAAAGGCAAAAATTTGAGGTTTCCATTATTTATAGGTTATTATGATAGTATTTAATTGGTCTGATCCATTGAGATTGAATTGGTCTGTATGTGGAACCTGAACTAAAATGATTTTGACACCTTTGATTGATAATATCTTCAGTGTAATTTTTGCATTTCACACATTCATCATTGGACCCTTTGGCGTTTGACACCTGTGTTTTAGATGGTAATCTTGTAAGCCAGTGTTTTACAGGAAAGCTCGATATATCAGGTGGAGTGCATGAAGTCTTTGATGGTAGGAACTGACCTATCAACAAGAAGCTGAAAAACACAGAATATCAAAACAACCCTGCACCCAAACATTGTTTCACTGCAGAGTTTTGCATTTCAATCTCTCATTTTGCTTTTGAAATCTTGTGCTGCTGAAGGAGTGAAAATATTAAAATAAATAAGTTTTGTATCTTCACCCTCCTCCCTTGTAAGGATTATGATATCTGTGGCATCTGGTGGGCATTTTGGTGAAAAAAATGGTTGAATGTGATGGTTTTTGAAACAGCTTTGACCAGAAATATGAAGAGGCAGCAAAAGCATCAATGGTCTTTATTCAAGTACAGTAGAAATACAAGTGCATGTACTGATTTTTCTGTCTTGTCTACTTAAGTAAAAGTGAAAAAGTACTGTTTCTGAAGTTTACTTAAAGTTTAAAAGTAAAAAGCACACACAGCGATGGGTAAATCTGGTCAAGAGATCATATGACAGTCTGTTGAGATAGAGTCACCATCCACAGTCTGAATATAGATGAGATACAACCAAATGACATGTTTTCCTCTAGTTTCCTCTGCTTTCTGAAGGTTTAGGCCATGTGTGAGGGCTTTTCTTGTTGTTATCTGACTAGAAACTGCATTTGTACCATTTTGGACTGACTTTATGGCAATATTGGGGCAGCCTAGAAGGTTAGAGAACCAGTTTACGATAGAAGGGTCACCAGTTCAATTCCCCAGACCAGCAAAGAAACTGTTGGACAGTGTGCTCTGGAGCATGGCACTTAAACCTGCATTTGCACCCCAGGCACCTGATATGGCAGCCAAGTGTTCCTGCATGTTCAGCCAGTGATGGGTTAAATGAAGGGGTTGAATTTTGGGGTGTGTTGCATGTTTCAAATGACAAATCAAGATCCTTCTTCTAAATTATTGTTATTATCATTTATATTACTTACTTTTATATGGTTGTTATAACTACTATTACTGTTATCACTTTATTATACCTTTTTTTATCATATAATTAGCTAATTATTATTACTATTATTATTATTATTATTATTACTAATACTACATTATTATTATGTGTATATTTGATGTTTGTGCTGCTATTAGAATCTCCGTTTCCTAAATGTTCTGCCCAAAGGATCAATAAAGTTCTAATCTAATCTAAATATTGACCTGATGACAAGATGTAAATGAAGTAAACAGTTATATTTTCTTGTTCATACAGTTGCACTGTTTGCAGTACTTAGCTAGAGTGTTGCAGCCTAATTTGTCCCACTGGAGTTTTATAATTAATCCAAAATATTTTCACACTAGCGTAACTCTTGAGCATCTGTGTAAATCAGAGTCACTGCCTATTAGAGATCAGAAGCCTGGCCCGCATCTGTCAGACATAATGGTAATTCTTCAGGACCAAAACAACACAGTACACAAACTCTGCAAGTAAATGCAAACTAAACTAAACATTGTGTGGACAGATGCTAAAATATCGCTACAAAGGGCCTGAAACAAACACAGTAGCTGAGCAAGTAATATGTTAATGATATTAATTTGGTCTTCCTGTAAAATACCATAATTACACTGATAAATGGACCATTTAAAATGAACATTAGCAGAGAAGAAAAGTTTTGGCAGCACTTTTATTATTATTATTATGATTTTTTTTTTCTAATGGCACAATGACATCATTATATATCAAAAGATCATATGACAAAAGTAGATCAAATGACTAACTGAGACTGATCACCATCTAAGGTTACCCTGTAGACATTTGTGAAGGATTTTTCTGGGCCAAGCTAACAGAACCTAGGCTGAACTGAACTGGAATGAAGTTTTTAAAAAAAGCTGAAGAATATTATGAACTTGTTTGGTTTTCAAATTTTCAGTTTTTTTTCTTGGTACATTTGTTGTTAGTTACTCATAACAATACAAATGCATGATATTCTATCAATGTAGGTTGAAATCAGTCATGATCTTGGCAAAAGTGTGCATTAATGTATAGAAAAAATAAATTATATTTATCCTTAAATACATTAAAAATAAGGTAAGAGAATGAAAGGTGGAAAGGTACACGCCTGTTAAAATATAGAGCAAAAATAAAAAGTAAAAGGTTTTTAGAAAAATAAACACTCAAGCAAGGTACAGATATGTTCTCCAGTATTTGTACGTTTTATTCCACCTGTGGAAAGGTGTCAGTTAAAGGGGTCATATTTAGCTGAACCCACTTTTATTTGTCTTTGGTTCATTTATTTATGTATTTGGACCCTAATAGTTCAAAAAGTTTTAATTTGAACCCTCCAGATGCTGCAAAGCTATATTTATGTTCATTTTGGCAAAAATCAAGTGGATTTCTACAACCCGTTTTAATTCCTTCTTAATTTCTTATGTCTATAACTAGCTATGTCACGACATTTGTACATATAAGGTTAAGACTTCTGATGAACATTTCTCTGAGTACGACATAATTGTCAGCAGCAGCAGTTGTAGCCTATACAGCAAATATGTCCAAACTTTGAGCCGATTTCTTGAAATGTTCAGTTGTTGGCTGAACGGGACAGAACAGCACAGCCAAAAACCTGGAGGGGGCAGGGCATGAAGTGGTTCATTTGCATTTAAAGGGCCAGCGCTCAAAACAACCTTTCTGGTGTCATTACTCAGAAATAGGGTTGAAGATGGACCTGTGGAGTTGAATTAATGAAGAATTCAGACCCAAGCATAGCATTTAGTTTATGTAGACCACAGGGAAATGTTTTAAAATGCATAATTCCATTTAATAAAGCAAAATATCACCCCTTTAAAGTTTAAAATATAAAATAATCTGTATTAAATTTTCTACACACATTGACGCAGATGTTGTTGCTAAAAACTCAAGAGGGGTATTACTGAGCCTTCTATTCTTACCTCCAACTGTCTCATTCTGCAGGTGGCTGACAGAGGTCTGATGATTTGTGACACTAGAGCATGCTAGGTACACTAACAACCAGCACAGTGAAGCAGCGCCGGCTTTGGTACATGGCCAAATTATCACACAGGTCATTTGGTTTCATAACTCGGACCACAGCTGGGTTCTTCAAACACCAGTCTGTTGGTTTTATTTAAGTACAGACTAGCACCGGCACCAAACAAAAACATAAATAAAATAACAGACTGTACTTACACACTGTGTTTCTTAATGCCTCCGTTTTGTTGCGGTTTGTGGAACTCTAAAGCTACAGTGTTGTCTTTGGGGAGCTTGTTACAAAGACTTTTTTAACAAAAGCAACTGTGTCCCTCGTATGACAAACTCTACTGAAATCTGAAATTTACTACACCTTCACTGAAGAGTGAAGAATGACTTTAGGGATTTCAGATCAAATAGGTTGAGAATTTTTATTTGTTTAATACATTTTTATCCTTTTACCGCATGAATAAAAGATGTGAGTTAATAGAGGAGCAGGGAGGTCAGTATGCACACAAATGAGGAAACCCACCAGTCAAAAAAAGGGGCTCAAGATAGAAAGAAAATGCGAAGATCAAACAAATACTGGTGCATCGCAGAAACAGCCGAACTACAAAGATGCCAAATATTCATATATGTAACCAAATTGTGTTGAATTATACAAAAACATGGTTGGTCAATGATACATCCATGTTCAGTTTTACATTCCTTATATTACAATGCCTGTCTACATTGGGTTTCTTTACCTACATATATATATATATATATATATAAACAAAGAATTTTAAGATAACACCAAAACTACTTACCAAGTTTCACATCAGTCTGATTTAAAATGGAGAAAACTGTCTTTGACCATGATTGGGACCAATAGACACATCTTCTTAGATTTATACATTTATGATGAACTAAACATCTTCAGACTGAAAAGTGGTCTCATTAAAATAAGACAAAAATGGGCCTACTCATTTTCCAATGTTCTCTTAGTTTTCTTAGTATGTTGGGCTGACACAAGTATGTTATGTCAGAGTCAGAAAATGCTCATAACTTCAGAAAACAGTGTGAATGCAAATGCCACCTGTGATACCAGATGTGTTGAACAGAAAGTCGACAAAACCAAAAAAAAAACAAAAAAGCGACAAGTTTTTGCTGGGAGCTGGTCATGTGTTGTATTGTTAGCTAACCCCATCACTTAGCGAACAGCAATATCATTCGTCTACATCTATGATAACAGCCACAGCTCATTTCTATGCTCAGTCTCTGGTCAAATATTCTTTGGAAATCCTACTGCCTTCTGTTGAGTTCCTTTCCATTGCTCAACTATACCAGAAACAATAGCTACACTAGCAGCAGTTAGCTTAGAAATGGAGTCAGCTAATGTCAACAGGCGTCTGACTCCCAGCACAAGGAATGTTCCAGTGCAAACATTATTTATGAGCATGCGCAAATATTACATATTGAGCCAAAGCTAGATTTTAGAATTAGAAATGTACAGATAGGTATTATGGGTAGGCAATCTGAGTGTGATGACACCAAACTGAGATTTTCATAGTGGTATAGACTGAGTTGAAACGAGGTGCATGTATGTAAATGTTTGTTTTTGTCTGCATTGCAGTAGAACAATGCCATAGTTAATGTACAGTGCATTTGCAAAGAATTGGTTTATTTAAAGTGCTGTATCAAGAAAATATAGAGGAGGGACAAGCCATGTATGAAATTAGCTTCTTATTTTATATAGCCTGAGTCCTGGTGGTGTTTACCCTCAGACTCTGTGTTTAGTTTCTCTTCTGGGACTGCACAGTGTTATTCAGGCTCACCAGGGCCTCTCGTGAAGAACACAGTGATGGGGCAGATTCATCTTGTTCTGCAGTCTCCAAAAAACACACTCTGTACTGCTTCATCTTTAATAATATTTCATTTTTAGTGGCCTGTGGCCATTTTATGAAGAATCATTTGGAATCTTGTGAGATCACCTGGGATCTCTGTAATCCTGATTTCTCCACTCTTTCTTGCAGAACATCATCATCTATCATACTCCATTTGTCATTTTTTTTCTTTAGCTTTGACCCACTGACTTGCCTTTACACCAACAACTAAATTCAGCTGAACGAATAAACAGCTGATGTCTGAACAATGGTAAAAAAAAAATAAACTGTACTCAGGAAAAGTCCAGCAATTTATTTTTAGGCACTTTGTGGCTGAAAGGCCTGAGAGGAAGCAGGAAGTCAGTGTGGTTGTCGTGGGGATGGGAGGGGAGTAGAAGAACTGGAGCAGACTGGAGGGGAAATGGGTGTGGTGCCTCCCATTAGCCATATACTTACTGACCACAAACAGAATCATTTGCTAGTACAAAAATAAAGACATAGTTTATTATTGGATAAAGACTAGTAGGGTTAGCGCTGTCCTCAAAATATACACAATGAGAACTGAAGAGCTGATCTGACACCAAGATGTGAGCATGGAGGAATGTGGGCAGTGTTCTTTTAAAATAGATGCTGAGCAGAATTGAGCCAGTTCAATGTATTTCTACACAATTTGGTTTTCTAATGAGTGGATGTGCAGCAGAATTCATTGGATATGCAGAAATTCAGAGAAAGTCTGCAGTAAAGAGAGATGAGATGCGTCCTGAATTAAACTGACAGAGTTTGATTCATGAATGTCTTTCTGGTATTGGAATTAAGTTAATGTGTGGAAATGTGGGTTTTATCTCACTGGCCCATAGGCCATCTTTGTTTTCGTCATCGTCTTCATTGTCGTCATTATTATAGATGTCTTTGTTGTCGTCTTCATCATTGTCTTTATTACCAATTTCTTCAAACATCTTCTCTGACGAAACCAACTGGTCGGATTCATTTTACATATTTAATGTAGCTTCCTTGGGACAACGTCTACAAAGTTTGTTTATAGTTTTGAGAAATTTTGATTTTTGCTCACAGGACTCTAACATAATGGCAGAACCTGAAACCTCACAAATTCAAGTTATTGATGCTCGATAGAACATGCCGGTGAGATACAGGGCCATTGGTCCTGTTTTTAGTCATTTATACCATCTATCATCCAAAAGGCAGAGGACATGTTTCTTTGCATTATTGAATCCGGTTTATTGAAGGAAGGTGTTTTGGATGCACATTAACAGGACATCAAGGCACACTCACGGTCTGGAGGGAGTCCAGTTTGATGACATTAGCTTGGCCTCTGCTATTTACACATGATATTCTCCCTTTGGCTTTACTGGACGGGGTTTCTGATGTGCATTGGGGTAGTTATCTCATGGGGAAAGATGTCCCAATCAATTTGAGAGTGAGCAGCTGCGTCTGTGGAAGACATTCAGGGTCATTTTTGCATGTGACGGTGAAGATCATGACGGTCAGTTCAGTTCAGTGCAGGGGCTGCAGTTATACAGACGTTGTTGCTAATCTTATGGATTTAGGAAACAACAACCACAAGCACTACTGTATTAGTGGTTCACTATTTACCTTTTAATTTTTGAAGTGCATAACAGTGAAAACAAGGTGTCAAAAGGATGTTTCTTCTATTTCACATATGTGCCAAGTGAGGGAAATCTTATAGATAAACATAAAGAAAAGCCATGTGGGATAGTGTAATTTTACAAAGGCACACCCCTTTGAAGGTACAAGGAAAAAAGCCAGTTAGATAAACAGTCTAGGACTAATGACACAAAAGACATATAGTACTCTGTACCCTTATCTTAATACTAGAAAACTGATGGACAGGAAGATAAATGGATACCATAAATACTTCAAATTCACAGCAGGAAAAAGTTGCTATGAGGAGGCATGTGCATTAGGAAGAGCATCTGTACAATACACAATGCTGTGATTTTTACTGCTGGAAATATACAGCGTCTCATATTGAGCATCTGTGACTGTGCAATATTATTAGTCCACCCCCCCAATGAGGAGGCAAGGGTTTTTGTTTTTGGTTCAGTTTATTTGCTTGTTTCTTTGTTTGCTTCTTTGTTTGTTTATTAACACTCTAGCAGCAAAACTATTGACTGAATTCATACCAAACTGGGTTTGTAGATTGCCAGTGACTCAGAATAGATGTGGTTACATTATGGGAAAAGTTGGTCAAAGTTCACATTTTGTATGAGTTTTTAAAATCTTTTTTCTTCTCCCATTTACTTCTAATGGGCAAAATTTCAAATGTCTATAAAAACATACATTTTATTATAATTTACTTCAAACTTGGCACATATATAGCAGCAACTGATATGCTAACATCACCACACATAGACTTGATGACATCAGCTGGATCCTTGCCAAAATAAGCTACAATACATGCTAGGGGTGGAGTTTGTTGTGCCTGGCACCACTTATTAGTGTGTACATTGTTAGTGTATATGGATTAGTTTGCGTCAATTAAGGGTGAATATTTCTGTCGCCCATTTGCAGGATTCACCTTCCTCCCTGTTACATTAAAGAACTACAATCTCCAAGCTGCAACTGCACCCTGAAAATAGTAAATTTTGTCAATGACACACAACTTTTTATGTGCCATTTTTATGTATCCTCATACACGTTCCACCAAAACAACTGACACTATTTTGTGTCACCACCTAAGAATCTACCAAATAACCCAGATAACTTTCACCCTTATTCCAGTACAATAATGGAGGGTGCCAGACGTATTTACAGCATGTAAAGGTATAGATTTTATCTATGTTACAGGTGTACAAAACTAGTTTCATTGTCTATGAGGGAGAGTCAAAAAGTTATCAGACAAATGTCAAAGACAGTCCCAGTGATCCTACAAAGACGGAATCCACCAATAGAAATTTAGATTGTGTTTAGACTCTAATGGAGCTTATATAGAAAAATAATTTTGTTAATTTGATAAATAAACTTTTTATTACATTTGTCTGAGAATTTTTTGACTCTCCCTCTTATGTGTGGAGACTAGCATATATGTATATGAGGCTAATTTAACCCCATTCTAAAACTTAAATCTAAGTTTTATATATTTCTTGGTAGAAAATCTCAAATTTAAAGCTAGTTATTACTTACTTCATAATGTTACAAACTTTCAAGCAATATTCTTGAAAGAAACAGTACCTGTTTACTCTCAGGACAGTCATAGAAAAGTGTTGATAGAAGTCTCCTTCTTAAATTTATAATTTTGTCATGATGTTTTCGTTTATAATATTTCCAAAACGTTTTAATGGAAATTCAAAGATGCTAGAGTAATCAGTGTCAGCCATTAGTCACACCAGATATATAACAGAACGTATTCCTCCCCTTTACAGTTGTCAAAACAGTGCACTTCATAATGATTAGCTGCGTCTCTGCTTATGTTGCATGTAATTTAGTGCGTGTAAACCGATTCGAGGTTCCAGTCAGTCTTATGTTTTCTACCATGTGATTCTCCGCTGGTGAGAAATATGCTGCTGTTCTTACAAACTCTCCCTCTCCCCTGTATATGCATGAGTATATTAGCATTGGTGTCTGTGCAGATTTAGACTTTCAGATGTGACCTTTGTTGTCTAAATGTCAGGGAGATTGGAGAGGGAGCCCACAGAGGTAGGGCAGGCTTATGTAATCTGCTCACTCTGCGTTTCACACACACACACACACACACACACACACACACGCAGAGAGATGAAAAAAAAAAGCTTGTTTGAGGATGGTTGTCATATCTCAGCTGTGATGCTTCGTACAGCTCTCTGCAACTCACTGAAAGGCTCGCTTTCAGGAACCATTGCTTTTATCTGCATGTATGTGCAGAAAGTGCTCTGGAAATTATTTATGGCTTTAAAAATACTGATATAGTGCACTCCTTTGGTGTTATTCTTTTAAACTTATTCTGAGGTCTTTTGATCCATCCCAAAGCTCTCAGCAGAATGTGAAGACATGCTGTAGTTCGGTGAGGATGTGTGTCTGTCTGTGTGTGTTGGCGTTGCATGCTCCACTGGGTAGATGGCTGGTTTCAAAGTGTGGGAACTGAACTGATTCTTCTGTATGAATTCATTCATGATCATGTTGTCCTTTCATAATCTGCCGACAATAAGAAACGCTGACACCGGGACAAGTGCTGCGGGGCAGATCCCACTCAAGAGGGATGAAATGTTCAACGTAAGTAGTACCATGAATATGAAGGCCAAAATAATGTTGTGCATGCCAATGGCAAACACGTGCATCAGATGGGAGCTGGAGCCATTTTGTCCTGTCACTCACAGCACTGTGAGTCTTAAAGTAGTACTGCAGTGGAAAACTGTGTTTGAATACAAAATGTCTATCCCCTGTTGGAGTCAAAAGTGGATCTGAAATGCATAGCTTGTTCCTGCCTGGAGGATGTCACAGCACAAGGTATTCTACCTGGTTTGCCCCCCCACACACACACACACACAATGTCAGGTAGAATTTAGTTTAACCCATAAAGACCCTGTACTACTTTTGTGGCAATTACAAAAATGAATCAATAAACTTTCTTAAGTGTTTTATCACCATGCATTATAATATTATCCTTTGCATTTTTTAAAGTGAAAATCATTTTCCTGTATTTAATTCACTGATCATGTAGATGTTCATAAAAGCTCAAATTAAAGCTGAGGGTTACTAGGTCAGAAATAGAGGAAAAAAAGTGACTTTATCAGCAAATCTATCATTAACTGAACATAAACCAAGTGTCTCCATCCACTGTCAGTGTTTAAAGTCCATGGGTTTTACTGGTGAATCAATGTTGTAGAAGATGACAGTGTTTCCACATTCACTACGCAGCCTCTAAACGTCCAAATGGGTCATATCTGATGACCATGAAAAGATGATAAACTGCATTTTATGCCAATTATTTATATGTATTGATGAGATTAGTGGACCAACAGGTATTAAACAGTTTAACTCAGTAGATGATTTTGGTTGCCAGTTGCTGTTTGGGTGTTTATGGGTTAAAAATATAGTTATGGGAAGTAACTGAGTACAAATACTTTATTACACTGAAATTTTCAGTAACAGCTTTTTACCTTGACTACCTACAAGTTAACACAAATATTTATAATACCAGTTACATTTCCAAAATAGGGTTTTTGCTTTAGTGTTAATTAAAATTTTTGATAATTTTATTTTTCAGATTGTACATTAAGACTAATTTGATCTTGACATGGAAGGAATAGTAACAGGTAGAATAGACAGTTCTATGGTCTCTCTTTCATTACATATAGCAAACACAACATAATGATGATGATTTGATAATAGTACGGTTCAGTACTTGTCATAATGTATTAATATGACATCAGGTCCAGTTAGCTCTGAAAAAAGAATATGTAAAAGTATCCTTAGTCTATACTGTTTTCCTGTTATTTGAGTAATGAAGTACTTCTACCTTTTTGTTTTTACACACATCTGTGCCTCTGCCTCATCTGTAAACATTAAGACATGACCTCTTCAGAGCCATGCATTTACATACATTCCTGGAATGATTGAGAACTTAAATCTCTTAGACTGCTCTGGATCTTACTATGTTTTAAATCAATCTTGGCTGTGGTTTAGAGACTGTTAACTGTGAGCCTGTCTGAGTTTGACCAGGCAGAGTCTACTGTTAAGACACTGTCATGTTGCATCATGGCTAGCGTTGACCTCTAGAAGGGACTAAGTGAGGATATTGTGGCCTGTGCTTCATTAGTTTTAGTCATTCCTTTGTTTAATCTGCTCTCTTTGAAAATGTCACACTAAATTGCTGGAAGACTTATTAAAAAAAAAAAAAAGCAAATGCAAACAGTTGTATAATAACCAGTGCCAAGTGTAATATCACAAAGTGGGAAGTATTTTTAATGATTTTTTTAAAACCATTTGTGCAGTTTGTATAGCCAGCATGATGTATCTAAAGGTTACAAACTGTAATGTGACTCAGTGACGTCACTTGCTCTTTGGCTTTATTTCAACAGACACATTAACATAAAGCCATCGATGATGTCAGAGTCCATTTGGAGTGTGCAGCCTGAGCAGCAGCTCCTTCACGTCTTATTGCCTCTTCCTACAAGCCTTGTGTTGTGTCAGCTCAGATCCTGAGGTGAATTACATTCAGTCATGAAGAGTGAATATGTAATAAATAAGATGAGACAAACAAACATTTTTCATGTGCAGTACAGTCCTGAAAATGTGATTATGTGTCAGATGTTCTGTGGTCTGTGAGCACGAGCTTGAAAAACGCAATTATTTAAAAGTCAGACAGGACTGCTGTTTTTATTAAATGTATTTTATCATATGGAGAGAATTATTAATGATAATGAGATGGGACATTAGTTATTGCTGCTTGCATCAGTGATGTTTATGGGGCTGTGGTGATGTGGCTGATTATCACATAAACTGGCATACTGTATCTGATTGATGCGTGACCACAGACAAATTGTCAGGAAAGGCATAAATTATGCCAATAAAATTATAAGATGGTGATCACTTGGAGGAACCTGCATTCATTACGCTGACGCCCCCTCCCCTTTATCACGGGCTCTTAATGATAAATGATAAATCACCAGGGCGCGGGGATATTTTTAGAAGGGGTGGGAGATGAATGAGGTTATGATTGTGGCCTCTGTGGTCAGTGTAGTGAGCGGGGGGCTGGCTGTGCCCCTCCCCCGACTGTCGGTGATGGCTGATGCCGCTTGTCTCGCGCTGGGGTGCTGATCGGTATTAGTACGGGACCGCCTCTCAGCCTCACAGCCCATCTCCCTGGTCCCCACTTTACCGGAAGGCAGCTCGGCAGCTGCGAACAGCCTGCGCACAGCCTCTCTCTTGTTTGCTTTGAGAATCTATTGGCCTGAGAGTCGGTGGGTTTAGGGAAGAGGCGAACACCGACAGGTGTTGACTAGCGGGGAGAAATCGCGGTGCAGACTGATGACGATGATGATGGTGAGGATGATGCATCTCTTCCCGTGCCTTTATGAATTACAAGACGTAGTGTGAAGAGGCGTAGGGGCATCTCTTTTTTCATTTCTTGCCTAACTGTAATGGTGGATTTCTTGGTCGCTTTGAGGCTCCGTGTCTAGACGGGAGAGCTGAATTCCGCCGCCTGTGAAGCGCATCTCAGCATCGGCCCGCAGCGCTGCGCCATGGCCTTGGATGTCCAGACTTGCGCGGTGTTTACGGTGATCGCGGTTCTGGTGCTTGTGAACGTGCTGTTGATGTTCATCCTCGGTACTCGTTAATGGATCTGCGCTTGGGGCCCGGTTCGCAGCGCACCACACTTTCACACAGGAGAGGAGAGAAAGGCGGTGCGCGTTGGTCGAGAGCGGGGACACCCGGCGCTCCATCACGGCTACGCGTTGAAATGAATGACGTTGGTACAACATAATGTATTTCTGTTACCCCCTCCCCAATCCTTCGTTATGTCTTGTGTCCTCTCACCGTTTGTGATAGCTAGTGTTGTCTGGTGGTGGTCGTAGCTGTGCGGGTACAGATCTGTAATGCTCTTACCTTTTCTGTGGTGGCTGGAAATTCATACCCCCGCACATAAACATGTCCCCCCTACGTCGGTCTCCCTCTCTCCTCCATGTTGTATTTTATGGACTATGCGCATGGATTATTGTAATACTATAATAATTCGGTTTTTATGTTTCAAATGACACTGGTGGTTTTTTAACAACAGAGTGCTTCTGCGTCAGGATATGTTCTTCCATTGTGATGCCACTGTAGCCACATCTACAACATGGCAGCTAATTGTTGGGCATTGGCTGTCCACTGAAGCAAATGTGAGATCTGTCTAAAAAAAAAAAAAAAAAAAAAAAAAAAAAAAAGATAGCGGTGCAAGTGAGGGGTTTGTGCTGCAGATGATAGAGTCTAAGGGGTCGCTGTAATCTCAGCTGAGCAGTAACCAATAGCTAGCAGGGCTAGGCCTAATGAAGGAGGGCCTCCATCACTTCAGGTTTCCCCCATTTTAGATGCAGCTTAACTCAACTCCCATTTCATAGCCCACAATGTTCACATTTCTCCCCTTTGGAACATTTCAGTGGAGCACCTGTGTATCTGAAACACACACTTTATTACACCTGGTCAATAAATAGAGTATAATAAAGAATGTATCAGTATGTGAGCATATTTCTTTCAAATGAAATGTCTTCCAAGTGAAAAGGCATGTTAGATTAGAAAAGAAGCCTATTTCCGTTTCCTTTTTCATATACTGTGGCGTAATCTAATAAAGGATTGGAGGCAGGTGTCATGAATGTTGAATGAATGTCAGAAATAGATATGCTAAAAGCCTATCCCAGAGCTGTCCATGATGGTCCTATTAATAGGGATGGTGGGATAGCAAGGTTTTTTAAGATTGTGTATGTACTCTCTCACACTAAGGGCTAAGTGCTGTGTGCTTTTTGTGTGTCTAGGTAAGTGGTAAATGTTGTACTGTAGGTGTAGAAAGAACTGTTTGGCAGCCATGCATTATGAGCACAGATACTAACTCACATGCCTTGGCATGTGGGCTGGTGTTTTTATCAAAAGTCGTGTAATGCATAGCAGGGATCCCCACAGGACTATAAACATAGCATCGTAGTGTTGTATACAGCAGTGGTTATAACTCTCGGCAGGGATAACACAGTGTTAACTTACAGATATGTGTTCACATGTGAGTAGACCATGCACATGTGTAACTTGTAAGATAGTCTGGCTGGATTTTATCTCTGGTTCCCTTGTGAATCTGAATCCCACACACCTCAAGTGTTCACACATCTGTAATCCCTCCAGGGCAGGTGCCTTCTAATAGAGTTCTGTTAAATGCTGTGCAGTCAGAAGTGTGCGGATGGTGTGTGAGAGAGACATCAGTGTGTGTGTGTGTGTGTGTGTGTGTGTGTGTGTGTGTGTGTGTGTGTGTGTGTGTGTGTGTGTGAGTGTGTGTGT